>JAJMDL010000034.1:0-11326 GCA_030573575.1 Hanseniaspora sp. CRUB 1602 | reverse complement strand
ATATATTGACCGAAAATGGGTAAAAAAGTAAACTACTCTCAAGGTGATAATTTACCTTTGTATGCTACTCCTGAACAATCATTACAGCAACAAAAAAATATCGATAGGCAAAGACAATATAGAGAAGAAAATGAAAGAAAAAAATTAATGTTAAAACAAGATTTATTTTTACAAAAACAACAGCAACAAACTAGAGAAGAATTATTACAAAAGATGAATGGTGGTCCAAATAAACGTTTATCTAATAGCAATGCAAATAAGATACCTTCGGGTGTTAGTAGTTCTAATAATGGTAATAACAGAGGGGAAGGTGTAAGAAATGCTTCTTATAACAATGAATATCAACAACAACAACATAAGCCCATTCCTTTAACTAATGCTCATATTTATAGTAATCAACAACAACAAAACATTCCTTCAAATATGCAAGCTCATAAGCCACAATTACCACCACCTGCACACTCTCATCCACCACCACGTAATGTATCACAGCAACAATCACAACAATATATGATACCTGGTGGATTAGATGGTCAATATAAACAACAGCAGCAACCTCAAAAGCAAATGTACAATTATCAACCAGAGCAACAACAATTTTCACAATCATATCAACAACAACAACAACCAATCACCGTTCAACCAAACTACATTGCACAAGATTTGTCATTTAATAGCATTGGTAGCGGAGGCACTAGCAACAATATGAATCATTTCAATAATGATAATTTAAATCAATCAAATCCTCTTCAACCACCAATGCCATATCAAAATTCATCATTATCATCACCTTCATCCAGCAGTACACTTTCAAACAACATGCTTAAAAACTTATCCATCAACTCACAACAAGCACCATTGCTAAGCAGTAACAGTAATAACAGTTTCCAACAAGATGATCCAAAAGAAGTGGCCACCCAGCTTTTCCATAAATACGATGTATCTAAATCAGGAAGACTGACAGCTCATGAACTACAGCAGGTTTTGCAAAATGATGATTTTTCCAAATTCAAAATATCATCTATAGATTCTATAATTAACCTATTTGGTGTCTCTAGATTCAACTCTTTGAATCTTAATGAATTTATCTACATGTATCATAAACTAAGCAAATGGAGAGATGTGTATATCAAGAATGATACTAATGGATCCCATACTTTAACCACTTTGGAATTTACTGAGAGTGTGAAAAGTATGGGTTATAAAATTCCTATAGAAGTTGTTGAAAATCTTTTTGATCAGTTTTCTGAATTTGTTGGTGGAAGTAAATGCTTAAAATTTGATAGATTTGTTGAAAGTGTTATATGGCTTATAAGATTGACTAAAGTGTTTAGACAATTTGATATAGAGAATAATGGTGTTGGTATTGTTGAATATAAAGACTTTATTGACATTTCATTATATTTAGGTAAGTTTTTACCACGTTAAAAAGAAAGAAGATAAAATATAATTGAAATAATGAAATAGTGAAAAAAACATTCACATTAAAACAAAAAGAACAGTAATAACAAAATAGTTATAGTAATAGTAACGATATTCATGATCACATATGTATGTAAAAATTAAAAAAAAAAAAAAAATTTATATAAATTTTAAACAGAGACAAGAAAGATTTAAAAAAAGGAAAATAATATTATATATATTTTTTTTTTAATTAATTAAATACTCTTGTGCGTGTTTTTCTAAAAAAAACAGCAATATTTTTGATTTAAAAAATATACATTTAAACTATTTTTTTGTAATCTGTATTTTTTGTGTAATTAACAATTTAAGAAGGTTTAGTGTTTTTTTTAAATGTATTATTTCAGTAAATAAATCTTTATATTGTTGGTTAAGTTTATGGAGAAAGGTTATTTTTGAAATATTAATAACTTTAATTATTATCATCTTTCTCTCTTGGTTTTAATTTATTATATATATATAAGGTTAATACAAACCACTGAAAAACATTTCTCGTTTCTACTTAATTTAGTCTCTGTATACATTTTTTTTTTTTGTTACTTTTTCACTTTTAAAATAATATGCCAGAAGAAGATATTGCCACTCCAATCAGTTCTAATAATCATATTGACATCATGAACAGTTCTATGGAACCACAAGAAATGGACACTACAACAGCTAGAGTTGAATTATCACAAGAAATTATTGTGGAAATAACACAACCAGAAGAATCTATAACAATTGAACATCCATCCACTGTAGAAGATGAACTAAAAGGGGCTATATCTGTTGAATTCACTGAAGTTTCAAATTCATTAGCTTTGATTGAAGAATTGACTTTAAAAAACCAATCTAATAAAGATAATACCATTATATCTCCTGTCAAAGAAAGCCCAACGGTTCCTATTCCATTTCCACCATCTCCAAAAAGTTTACAAAGCGGAAACATGCATGGCATTTCAAATTTATTAAATGGTAATTATTTAAATGCATCAGCAAATTTAGCAGAATCAGCAGTTATTCCAAACAAAAAAATTTCAGCTAATTCTAAATCATCAGAGGAACAACAAAAAAATGTAATGTCAACAGTTGGCTTTGATATACTGGAAAAAATTATTATTAACAATGATGATGCCACAGACATTGACAACAAAAAAAGTACTAATTTAGGAGAAATTCCAAATGATTCAGAAATAAAAGAAAAAACAGAAAATAACACAGCAAGTTCTAAACCTAATTGGCAATTGTGCTCTTCAGAAATTTTTTTAAAAGCTGACAATTTAGTTAAAATAAATGAAAATGTATCTATTGGATTAGAAAATTTGCCTGAACAAAGATTGGATAGAGTAATCAAGAAAGAAAACACAAAAATAAGTTACACTTCCAAGACAAGTTCCAATAACTTGTTTAATTTAATGGTTGTTGGGCAGCAAGGTTTAGGAAAATCAACATTTGTCAACACTTTATTTCAAGCACACATCTTGGAGAGTGGATTAGATAGGGCTGCTCTTTATTTTAAAGAGGGAGCTGAAAAGAGAATTTTTACAGAGTTTGCAGATCCATTGAAAGAAGGATGTTCAAAGACAACAAAGATTGAAAAGACATATGTGCTTTTGGAAGAGCAAAACGTAAGCTTGAAACTATGTATTATAGATACTCCAGGGTTTGGTGATTATTCAGATAATTCTTTTTCATGGGTACCAATTTGTGAATATATTGACTCAAATTTTACTCAATTTATGTTTAATGAGGAGCAGCCATTTAGAGATTTGCAAGTAGATGCAAGAGTGCATTGTTGTTTATATTTTATCTCACCATCCAATAAAGGGTTATCACCATTAGATATTGTTTCAATGCAAGAAATAAGTAAAAGAGTCAATTTAATTCCAGTAATTGCAAAGAGTGATGGTTTGACTCTTGATGAATTGGGCAATTTTAAATTGCAGATAAAAGAGATTATTTCTAAACAGGATATTAAAATATGTGATTTATTATTGAAAGATCAAGAACAACTAGGTGTCTCTATTGATTATCCATTTGCAATAATTGGAGGAACGTATCACAGTGATAAGAAAAAATTTGGAAGAGAATACAGACATGGATTTGTGGATGTTATGGAAGAAAAATATAGTGATTTCAAAAGAATAAGTAATTTTATTATCAAAGAAAACATGATTGATTTGATTCATTCTACAAATTTGTATTATGAGATATGGAGAGATAAGTTGTTGGCATTCAGATTTAAGAAAATCGCAGAGTTGTTGTCAAATATTGATGATAATAAGTCAAGAGAAGGAAACGAAGAAGAAGAAGATCCGATTAAAAAATTATTGGTTCCAAATATTGATGAGTCAAGTGTTTGTAAGATAGGAATTAGTGGTAAAACTTTATCAGAATTAAATTTAGAAGACGGTATTGACAGTAATGGGTTGGATAATTATAAAGTTTATTCAATCATAAACAAGATGTATTTGGATAGACATATGTTGGATTGGGACCCAATATTTATTCACAAGCAATGGGATTTAAAAAAATCGTTTAATGATTTGGTGTCAACACAAGAGAAAAAATTCAAGGAATGGAAGAGAACCTTGTTCAATAAACAAAACAAGTTTAATGATGAGATTGATGTTTTGCATAGTAGAGTAAAGATGTTGCAAAAGGAGTGTCTTAAAATAAAGCAAACAATCAAGTATCATCAGCAAGAAAAGATAAATTTAAAGATGCAACAAAAACAGCACAACATAAGTGGTGGTGGGTTAATGCATTAAAAAAAGAAAAAAAAATAAATAAATTGTTTACATTATATATAGGTATATTTTTTTTAAAAAAAGCATATATTTATTAAACAAAATTAATTACTTAAAAAAGTAATAAATACAATTGTAAACATTTTTTTTTTAAAAATAAGAGTTTGTTTATTTTTTAAAAATTGCTTTTTAAAAAAAAAAAAAAAAAAAGAGTTGTAGATAAAAATAAAATTTCCTAATCAAGACATATAAATATTTTTTTTAACAAATTGAACACTTATTATTATATATATATATTTTTTTTATTATTGGGTGAAGAATTTTTTTTTTTTACATTACTATTTAAACAAGAAGTATAAATAAGTTAATTTTTTTAATAGTTATTACATGTATGAAAAGAATATATAAGAAAAAGATAAGAATTAAGGTTAAAAAAAACCTGCCAGAGTATACTCATCTACATATATTTTCTTGATCAAGTGTAAGCATATTATTATTAGACTTGATTAGAGAATAGTGTACCTAAGTATACTCTACTACCTATTTTATTTTTTTTATTATTAATAAAAAAGGATTGTGTTGTGATGAAAAATATTTTATTTTTATATTTATATCCATAGGATATATCTGGCATCTCTAGTATTAATTTGTCTTTCTTTGTTTCCAAAATATTAAAGGATGTTACTATGTTTAATTACAGGTTTCTGTCTGGGAAACGGGGGGGTGATGAGTATGTTTATGCTTTTTGTTCTGATACCTTTACAATCTTTTTAAAATAAACAATGAATATATATATAAGTAGTAGTTTGCAATCTTCTTATTTGTTTCTTAATCTTGTTCTTCTTTATTATTTTGTTATTATTGCCAACTTGAAATGTTTAAATATGATATATGTACATCTTTTTTCTTATTATTATTCTAAATCAAATTTTTTTTTTCTACTATTATTCATTTATTAAACTGATACATTTTCGTTTACTCAAAGGAATTAAGATTATTAAAATATTCATTATTTTAATAAACGAATAAAATCATATATGAACAATAGACATTTAAATTTTTTCTCTTATTCTATTCATTTTATTAATTAATTAATTAAAAAGAAATATAAATAGTATTTTTATTTTTCTTTTTGATTATTAATTAAAAAAACTGTTAAAAGAGAATTATTAAATTCAAATTATTGTTTTGTTTTTGTTATTTTCTTATTAACGGTTAAAACTTTAATATATATATAACATGTGTGTGTGTGTAAAAAAAGACTTTATATCGGCTGAGATAAAAAAAAAAGAAGATAAAATCTATTTTATTATTTTTTATAAACGAACGTTAATATAATATTATCGGATATAAATATTTAATAAAAATTAAAAACATCATCTGATTTTTTTTTATCTTTTTATTTATTTTTATAAACGATCACTTGTTTTCCCCTTCCCACCTTGGAATATATTCTCTTTTTTTTTTTTACCGGTATAAAATATTTTTTTTTATTTGAACGACGAAAGAGAAAGCAAAAAATATACTATTTTTTTTTTTTTAATGACAAATTTTTGCTTGGATATGTTAAATTTTTTTTTCGTTTTTAATATACACACACATATAAATTTGTAATATTTGGGCTAAAAGAGAGAGAGAAAAAGTTTAAATAATTTTTATTTATAAAAACGTCGATTATATATATACATAGATATATAAATAAAATAAATAATTATATTTATCTTTCTTTCTTTTAAACTATATTTTATTCTTTTTATTTTATTAATTATAAATATCATAAACCAAGTTGCAACTAATTAATTAGCTACAGTCAAACTATATATATTCAACTATGTCTGCTTTAGCTTCTTCAGCTGCTGCTGCCGTTTTCCCAACCAACTCTACTTTAACAGAGTTGTTGTCAAACAAAGATGGTCTTTTATCCTTTGGCCAAGTTTTAAATAATGTTGCTACTATGCAACCTCAATTATCTTTTATGGAAAAATACTGGGCTTCCTGGTATATGTATATGAACAATGACAGATTAGCTACCGGTGTTATGTTCTTTTTGTTGCATGAATTCATGTATTTTTTTAGATGTGCTCCATGGTTCATCATTGATAACTTACGTTTCTTACAAAAATGGAAGATTCAACCTACCAAAAAACCTTCTGCTAAGGAACAACTTCATTGTTTGAAATCTGTTTTGTTATCTCATTTCTTAGTTGAAGCTATTCCTATCTGGACTTTCCACCCAATGTGTGAGAAATTAGGTATCACCATGGAAGTCCCATTCCCATCTTGGCAAAAGATGACCTTGGAAATATCTCTTTTCTTCTTCTTAGAAGATATGTGGCATTATTGGGCCCATAGACTTTTCCACTATGGTATTTTCTACAAATACATCCACAAACAACATCATAGATATGCTGCTCCTTTCGGTCTAGCTGCTGAATACGCTCACCCTGCTGAAACTTTATCTCTAGGTTTTGGTACTGTCGGTATGCCAATCTTATACTGTCTATACACAAAGAACTTGCATTTGTTCACCCTATGTTTATGGATCACTTTAAGATTATTCCAAGCTGTTGATTCTCATTCCGGTTATGATTTCCCATGGTCTTTGAACAAGTTCTTGCCTTTCTGGGCTGGTGCCGAACATCATGATTTACATCACCACTACTTCATTGGTAACTATGCTTCAAGTTTCAGATGGTGGGATTACTATTTGGACACTGAAGCTGGTCCAGAAGCTAAGATGGAAAGAGAAGAAAGAATGAAAAAGAAAAACAACTAGACAAGGAATGAAAAAAAATAAAGTAATATAAATAGAAAGAGAATGAATGAAATTATTGTTATCAACTATAAAAAAATAATTCAATCTTTTTTTTAATTTTATTTTCTTTAAAACGTCCTTTTGCTATAGGCGCTAGTAGCCTTATTTATAATAATATTATATAAAACCATGTTTTCTATTTTTTAAAGAAAAGTATTTGGATTGTATGAATACAAAAAAAAAATGAATAAAAAAACTTTATTTCATTATCTTGTTGCTTTTCTTATCAACGCTTCTAAGAGAGTTTCCCTATTTAGGAAATGTGCTCTTAAAATGGATTTAAAAAAAAAAAAAAATAACAATTTTTTTTCTTACAAAATATATTTAATATATATATATATAGTACATCTAATATCTATCACCAACCCATTCTCTACAATTTTTGAATAATTGAATCCATGGACCAAAACCCTTCCATTCATTCAACTTATCCTTTGGATAAGTAGAGTTACTTTCTAATCTAACAACTCTTTCAGGGTGTGGCATTAAAGCTAAAACTCTACCATTCTTTGAACAACATCCTGCAATACCATTTGGAGAACCATTTGGATTGTATGGGAAACTTTCAGTAACATCACCATAGTGATCAACATATCTGATTGGGCACAACTCCATATCTTCAAACTTCTTCAAAGATTCTTTATCTCGGAAAGTGGCTCTTCCTTCACCATGAGCTACAGCAATTGGAATTTCAGCACCTTCCATACCTTTAAAGAAGATGGATTTTTTAACCAATTCTGGGACAACTTTCAAAGTACAAACTCTTGCTTCATATTGCTCAGATTGGTTTCTTGTGAAGATTGGCCAATCATTACCATCTTTTTTATTGATTAATTCTCCTAATCTAGTCAAAAATTGACAACCATTACAAGCACCAACAGCAAAAGTGTCTTCTCTTTCATTGAAAAATTTGTTGAATTCCTCTTTCATATAGTCATTGTACAAAACAGAAGTAGCCCAACCATTACCAGCACCTAAAACATCACCATAAGAGAAACCACCACAAGCAGCTAGACCGACAAAATCTTCCAATTTAACCTTCTTGGATAGCAAATCTGTCATTGTGATATCAAAAGTTTCAAATCCGGCTTGTTGGAATGACCAGGACATTTCATAGTGACCATTAACACCTTGTTCTCTTAAGATAGCAACTCTTGGTTTCTTTTCTAAAGATAATATTTTTTCATCTTGTGGTCCAACTTGGTATGGAATCTTGTAGTTAACACCTGGTGTCAATTTATTCAATTCTTCATATTCTTGAGTAGCTGTGTTTGGATTGTCTCTCAATTTTTGAATTTCATAAGAGGTTCTAGACCAAGTCTTTAAGTGAACTAAAATAGATGATTTATGTACTAATTTACCATTTTGCTTGATGTTCAATTTAATATCATCATTTTCTGGTTTAGTAATTTTAGCAATAGATACTATGAAATCATCACTAGATAAATTGTGTTTAGCAAAAATATTTTTAAACTTAGTCAAATCAGAGACTTGGAATACAGCACCTAATTCTTCATTAAACAAATAAGATAATAAATTGTCATTGGCAGAAGTTGGTAATTCAATGTCTAAACCACATCTAGAAGTGAAAGCCATTTCTAATAAAGTAGTAATCAAACCACCATCAGATCTATCATGGTAAGCTTGAACTAAACCTTCAACTTGATGTAATTCGATACAAGCATTGACAAAATTCTTTAATAATAAGTTTTCTCTAACAGTTGGAGCTTCATCACCAATTTGATTATAAACTTGTAACAAAGCGGAACCACCAATAGCTTGTAAACCTTTAGCTAAATCAACAAAGACTAAATCACCACCTTCCAAGTTCAATTCTGGTGTCCAGGTTTTAGAAGTATCATTGACAGAACCAAAACAAGTAATGTTCAATGACAAAGGAGCAGTAACTTCTTTATCACCCCATCTCATCTTCATGGACATGGAATCCTTACCAACAGGAATGGCTAAATCCAAATCTGGACATAAATCTAAACCGATAGCTTGAACAGCTTCATATAATTTAGATCCTTCACCCTTGTGAGATGCTGGTGACATCCAGTTAGCAGAAATTTTCAAATTCTTTAATGATTTAATATCAGAAGATACAATATTCAAAAGGGATTCAGCGATAGACATCTTTGCAGAGGCAGCAGCAGAAATTAAAGCTAATGTTGGTCTTTCACCCATAGACAAGGATTCACCTGGTTGATGAGAAATATCCTTGTTAGTTGGTGGTAATAAAGAAGTTGCAGTGACACCACAATCAGCGACTGGAACTTGATATGGACCAACAAATTGATCTCTATCAATCAAACCGGTAACAGTTCTATCACCAATAGTGATCAAAAAGGATTTGGAGGCAACAGCTGGTAAAGATAAAACTCTTGTTAAAGCATCTTCAAAAGTGATATTGGATAAATCTGGCTTACTCAATTTCAATTCTTCAGTGACTGCATTCTTTTGTAACTTTGGTGGCTTACCAAACAAGACATCCATGTCTAAGTTGATTGGACTGCTTTTTAATAATGAATCATTAATTATCAATTTTTGTTCTTTAGTAGCAACACCAACAACAGCGAACGGGGCCCTTTCTCTTTCACAAATTTCTTGGAAAATTGGTACATCTTCTTCAGTTAAACCTAAAACATATCTTTCTTGAGATTCATTACACCAGATTTCTAATGGAGACATATCTGGTTCCAAAGTTAACACGGATCTTAAATCAAAGATAGCACCTAGATCATTGTCATGAACTAATTCAGGTAAAGCATTGGATAAACCACCTGCACCAACATCATGAATAGATAAAATAGGACTCTTTTCACCCATAGCGACACAAGCATTGATGACTTCTTGACATCTTCTTTCCATTTCTGGGTTTCCTCTTTGAACAGAAGCAAAATCTAAATCGGCATTAGCAGCATTGGAGTTGGCAGAAGAGGCAGCACCACCACCTAAACCAATCAACATACCTTGACCACCAAGAACCACAAGTTTAGAACCAGGGGTTATAGGTTTATTTTTCAAAGCAAATTGGGGTCTAATAGAACCCATACCACCAGCCAACATAATAGGCTTATGGAAACCTCTGACTTCTTCTTCACCATCAGCATTAGTGACTGCAGTAGTCAAAGTTCTGAAGTAACCATTGATATTTGGTCTACCGAATTCATTGTTAAAAGCGGCAGAACCTAATGGGGCTTCAATCATAATGTCTAAAGCAGAAGCGACATGGCCAGGCTTACCCAAATCGGCAAACTTGTTCTCCCATGGTTGAATGTTTGATGGTATATTCAAGTTGGAGACAGAGAAACCTGACAGACCACATTTGGTTTTAGAGCCTCTACCAGTGGCACCTTCATCTCTAATTTCACCACCAGAACCAGTAGAGGCACCTGGGAATGGAGAGATGGCAGTTGGATGATTATGAGTTTCTACTTTCATTAATAGATGGACAACTTCTAAGGATTGCTTCCATTGCTTAGTAGTTGGGTCAGCAGACATGTAATGGGTTTTTTTACCCTTGTGGTCCAAATCCATTACAGCAGCATTATCAGAGTAAGCAGAGATAGTAAACTCTGGAGTCTTTTTGAAAGTGTTTTTGATCATTTGGAATAATGTAAATGGCTTCAATTCAGAGTCAATAGTCCATTCAGCATTGAAAATTTTATGTCTACAATGTTCGGAATTAACTTGAGCAAATGAAAACAATTCAACATCAGTTGGTGATCTTTCAGTGAAGTTGTTGATCAAGTATATCATTTCTTCCTTATCCAAAGCTAAACCCATTTCCAAATTGTATTCGTTTAGTTTATCAAATTTCTCTTGGAAAGTTGGTAAACTATGGAATTCAACGATTCTTAATGGTTTTGGATTAGCAGAGTGGATGAAATAATCATTAAAATTTGGTTTTTCATTAATGTAAATTTCTTGAGTCATTCTATCAAAACAGGAAGCTAGAGACTCTTCAGTCAAAACTAAATTATCTCTTAAAGAATCAAATTTGATACACAAACCTCTTTCAACTTTTTTCACTTTATCATCCAAACCACATACTTGAATAATGTTTGTAGCTTTTGAAGACCATGGAGAGATTGTACCTTTTCTTGGCAAGATTCTAATAACAGTTTTACCACCAACAGCAGCTAAATCTTTTTCAACAATTTGAGCAATAACTTCATCATCACATTCAGAATCATATTTCAACAAGTTTTTCAAATGTAATAGATCATTGCCTTCTAAAGAAGTGATGTTATCTTGTAATTCAACATAGTGAATGTAACAGGAAGTAATATTAGATTGAGTCTTTGTAGATTCTTTT
>JAJMDL010000033.1:70746-113487 GCA_030573575.1 Hanseniaspora sp. CRUB 1602 | reverse complement strand
AAAAAAAAAAAAAAAAAAAAAAAGAAAAACTCAAATTTCGTTTAATCAATTATTTCAAATTAATTTAATTTTATAACTGTTTATTTTTTTTAAATACTTTTTTTTTAATTATTTTTTTTTTTTGGTTGTTTTAGTTTTTGAATATTTATATATATATATTTATTTTTTTTGTTCTGTTATCCTAAATCTATATAGTAATTAGAAAACAAAGTTTATGGTGATTTCTAAAAAACTATAAAACTCATTACATGATGCTTTTTTTTTATTAAATAAACTGTTAAAAGAAATTTTCATTTAATTTTTTCTAACTTTTTTTTTTTATGTTTTTTTTTAAATTTCATTCTTTTTGTTATAAAGTCATTATTGTTATATTTATAATAGTAATTCTAATGGGTTTTCAACAATAGTCTTCAAAGCCTTCATGAATTCACCAGCTTTAGCACCATCAATAGTTCTGTGGTCAAAGGTACCAGTGATGTTCATCTTACTGTCAAAGGAGAAACCATGTTCAGCAGCAACATCTGGAACAGCAACCTTGTTAACAGTACCAATGGCTAAAATGGTGGATTGAGGAGGGTTGATGATGGAGGTGAACATGGAGACGGCAGAGTTCATACCCAAGTTGGAGATACAGATGGTACCACCTTGGAATTCTTCTGGTTTCAATTTGTTAATTTTAGCTCTTGAGACTAATTCCTTGATTTCAGTAGAGATTTCAGTCAACCCTTTAGCTTCAGCAGATTTGACAATTGGAGTCAATAAACCAGTTGGAGTGGCAACAGCAACGGAAACATCAACATTCTTGAATTGTCTGATGACGTTTTGTTCACCTAGCCAGTAGGAGTTGGCTTCTGGAACCTTCTTGGCAGCAGCAGTGATAGCTTTGACTAAGATATCATTGATAGATAATTTGACTGGAGAAGTTTCATTCAAAGCAGATCTCAACTTCAATAACTTGGCAACAGAGATGTCAGAAGAAACTATGTAGGATGGGATAGATTGGGTAGATTGTAATAGTCTTTCAGCAATGATGCTTCTCATAGTGGTGACTGGGATGTCAATGTATGAGGCAGTAGCAGATGGAGCTGGAATGGCAGCAGCAGTTGGGGTAGCAGCAGAAGCCTTTGGAGAAGCTAAGTAAGCATCAATATCAGCTTTAATGATTCTACCGTTTGGACCAGTACCAGTGATTTGCTTCAAAGAAATACCATGTTCTAAAGCTAAGGATTTGGCTAATGGAGAAGCAAAGATTCTACCGGATGGAGGAGCAGAAGGAGTAGTAGCACTCTTTGTAGCTGGAGCTTCAGTAGCAGCTGGAGTTGGAGCAGCAGCAGCCTTTGGAGTTTCTTCCTTTTTGGCTTCAGCTGGAGCACCACCGGCATCAGCTAAAGTAAAGTTTTCAAAAGCAGGAACATCAGCTTCATCTTCAACATAGACAGCAATAGGAGCATTGATAGGAATATCCTTGGAACCTTCTGGAACTAAAGTTTTGGCCAAGTAACCATCTTCCTGGAATTCAAACTCCATTTGAGCCTTATCAGTTTCAACTTCAGCCAAAACACAACCTGGTTCCAAACGGTCACCAGCTTTCATGGACCAAACAGCCAAACCACCTTGTGTCATGGTTGGAGACAAAGCTGGCATACCAATGACAGTGTGTGGAGGGAAAGAAGCATATGTTCTCAAGATGGCCAATCTGGCAGAGTTGTTGCTATGAGCTAACAAGGAGGCTCTTTGAATCAAAGTTCTGGACAACATTTTATATGTATATATTAAAGAAACACAAAATAGTTGGTGTGATTAATATATTTTCTTTCTTAAGTTTGAAAAAATTAGGAAAAAAAAATTAAAGAATAAGGGAACGAGGAAGTATAAATATTTTTTAAAAAAAAAAGGTTGAAATTTAAGTTGCTTAAAAATTTTAAACTGTTTTACAAAAAATAAAAAAATTTTTTTTTACCCCAAAAGAAATATATATATAAAAAAAAAACATAAAAAATGAATATATGTTTCGGAATTTAAACAACGAAGAAATAAAAAAAACAGATAATAGGTAGTAAAATAGCGGGATAAGGTTTAAGAAATGATACACTAAAAAATTATATTAAATAAAATAAAACAGTAGTTAAATAAACGAGTATATCTCTCCTTTGTACTATTGACTTGACTGATTGTATATAGTTATTATATTTTAATCATTGCACATATTTATTTTATTTATTGCTAGAATAACAAGTTCAAGTTAAAGATTATTTATTTATTTTAAATATTTTTTTTGATTAAAAAAAAAGCGCTTATACCGCCGCTATATTAAACCAAATTCTGTTTAAATGTCAAAAAAAAAAAACACACATTAAATAAATAAATAAATCAATTAAAATATATTGTTCCTTACAAATATAAGCACATGACATATGCAGAAAATAATTCTTTAGTCTTTTTTATTAATGTTATTATTATTTTAATCATTCAAAATTCTTTATTTATTAAATTTAAAAACATTTTTATATATCATAGAATGAATCTATGGTTAGCATGCCTTTAGTCTTTGATGGTTCTAAGTTCATTAATACATTGTTACCATCTTTACTTCTTTTTCTACCAGTTGTGATATAATCATCTTCCCATTTTATATTCAAGGTATTATATTTTTCGTTCTGATCATATAAATAGCTATTTGTAGTGTTCCAAGAAAATCTTGTAAAATTAGGATCCCACCCTATTAATGGTGTAACATTATTTGCAAGAAAACGAACTGTGTTTGGATCGGAAGGGTACCCACTTCCAACAGCTAAAGGTTTATTATTATCATTACTACTTAATTCTTTTAAATGCAAATCTCTTGTCACTTTTGCAATAACAGATGCCACAGACACAATAGGATAGATGGAGTCTGCTTTTTTGGAAACTGTAAACTTTATCTTTGGGAATCTTGCTTCTAGTTTTCTTTGATATGATTCTGGTGGGCCAACAGTATCAATGAAAACATGATCAACATTCAACTTCAACTCCTCAGATATAATATTGATCATTTCCATTGTGGTATCGTGTGCTTGTTGATTCAAATTATAAATTTCAGAAGGCGGGTATCTTGTCATTCCAGAGCAGATGTCTCTTGCTGATATTCCTGTGAGAACATAGCCAGTATTCTCTTTCAATTGTCTCACAGCATCATCTGTAACAATATTACTTTCATCCTGTTTCAAACTCTCTCTCCAAATATATCCAAACAGTTCATCCCTTTTCACATCTGTAAGTTTTTTGGAATCATCAAACCCATATTTCAAGTTTGCTGAACCAGTTGATTTCAGAGATTCACTGAAAGTTACTGGAACATAAGCTGCACAGTAAACCATTGAACCAAAGATGGGGCCTCTTCCTGCTTCATCCACACCAATAATTATTGGTATTTCTTTATTGGAATCTAGTAGTTGTTTTGGTATTGGAGAAACATATGTCTCTGTATGGGAAGATTCCAAAAGTTTTTGTACTGTTTCTGGTATATTAGACATTACTTCTTTTGTATATATGACTTCTTGGATTAAGTAGATGAATATTTTTTAAATTATAAAGAGAGAAAAAAGTTTGAATTATTTTTTCTTTTTCCTTTTTTCTGTCTACGCGTAATTAACAAGCAAAAAAGAAAGAAAAAAAACATTTTCATAAGAGTTAAAGTTTCACGCGTTAAAACAAATAAAATAAAAACAAACACATTTCTATATACATGGTTCCTTCCCTTCCTTTTCCTGATCTTCTCTCTCTTCTTAATCTAATCACTGTCTTTTCACGTTTTCTAAATTACCAAAGCTTAGTACAGAAGCAATGTTTTTTTTACTAGAAATCATCATCAATAATCTATCTATTCCTACACCAAGACCAGCAGTTGGACCTAAACCATATTTCATTGTTTTAACATAGTTTGAATCCAAAGACATTGTCTCTTCATCATCTTTCACTTTTTGCTGCTTCATAAATTGCTCTCTTTGGATTTCTGGATCATTCTGTTCCTCATAAGCATTCATATATTCAACACCTTCAATAAAAAGTTCATATCTGAATGATTGAACACCTTCTTCATCTTGTTTTGCAAGTGGTGATATTAAACCGGGATGGTTTGTCAAGATTGTTGGTGATAAGGAATTGCAATGATCTATTTCAATTTGATCTATTATTTTTTTCAATAATGTTTGTATAGAGATATTTTCTAAATACATTTTTGTTTTTTGATCTTTAAAATTTTTTTTAATAAAGAGTGGGGAATTTTGTAGAATCTCTAAAAGTGGAGCTGAAGAATCTGTATCATTACATAATTTTAAAGATGAAACTAATTTATTTAAATCAACTTCATAATCACTACTTATTTGTTTTATACAGTCAACTCTTTTGAATTTAAAATTTTCTTCTTTAAAAGCATTGAATTTTGCTTCCCCCAATTCTTTTTCAAAGAGAATGTATATTTCTTTTAAAATTCTTTCTCCCAAAGAAATCATCTGCTCCAAATCATAATATTTCTTATAAATCTCTAAAGAAGTAAATTCAGGATTATGTGTCATATCGACTCCCTCATTTCTAAAGTTCTTACCTAGTTCATAAATACTGTCATATCCAGCGATAACTAGTCTTTTAAGCCAAAGTTCTGGAGCAATTCTTAGCTGTAATTCATCATTATTATTATCGTTATGATTATTAATTTTTTCTTGTTTTTTTTTATTATTATCATTAATGTCTGTTTTCAATTTTGTAGTGAATGGAGTGGCATTTGCACCACCACTTTTAAGATTCAAAATGGGAGTTTCAACTTCCATAAAACCTTCATTATCAAGAAAGTTTCTGATTAATTTATTCAATCTGCTTCTAAGCAAAACAGAATCAATCAACTCTCTATGTCTATACATTTCCTTTTCATTCAGAGAAAGTAATACTTTATTGTTCATTGCTTTATCATCACTTATCAATACATCAGCTACATCCATTAGTCTTGGAGAAAGAATTGTGGCAAAATCTAAAGGTCTTAGACACGTTATTCCCTTCATATTCACAGATTTCTCAACTCTGAGCAAAACATGGTCACCTATTTTGAGTGAATTGAATTTAGTATGAAAATCAGACAGTAATTCTAAATTGGAATTTGTTGATGGATCACTATTCAATGGAAAACGAGACCAGTGCGCAACCAAATCATACTCACTGTTATACTGTTTTATTTTAAAAAAATGAGCTTTCTTCCCACTATCTCTTTTTGCTGTCAGTTGACCCATTATATAAAAAACAGGAGTGATTTGCGGATTTATCTCAGATATTTTACCAAGTGCAACAATGGCATCACTCTCTAACAATTGCAGTTCTTTTTTCAAGTTTGTTAAAGATGGATATAGAGTTTTTGTTTTGAATGTGTTAGATAATTGTTCTACTCTATTTATTCCAGTATTGAACTCACCTACAACATGAAGATAGCTTTGTTCATTTTTACTAGAGTAAAGTTTAGAAGAAGAAGAATTAAATAACAGAGTTTTGAATGTATATGTTAATTGTTTGTTATAAATTTGAGTTAAACATTGCTTAGAACAGCTTTTCATTATATAATAAATAGTATATATGTATATATAATTATATACAAAAACCTTTTTGGTTTGTAAGAAATATTAAATGTGAAATATATTTTATAATTATATATATATGTATTTTTTTTTCACTTTTTAAAGATATATTATATAAAATTTTTTTTGTAAATAATCACGTGATTTTCTTCATTCAGCAACATACATTCTTACACAACTTCATCCAAGCCCAACACTAAAGAACAATATATATATATATATTCTTTCTAGTTTTATCATTATGTTATATATTAAACTATCTTTAACCTTAAAGACAAGATAAAATATATAATTATCAAAATAAAAAATATTTTTTTGGGAAACATATACAATACATTATAAAATCAGAGGTTTAAAATATAAAATCTGTCAAAAAGATGTTTTCATGAAAGCAATCTAGTACTTAAACTAGCACCCAACAAATTAATGTTTAAATCAATACGATAACGCATAAGCATATACTACTCATCATGTTATATAGTATATGTCGGTTTTTTTATATATCATATATTATTTTCTAAAATATAATATGAGTGTAATTATATTAATGAGAGTTTTAATGAAAGAGAGGGGCAAAAAAATAAATAAAAACTTTTCTCTTATAAACCAAGCAAAAAAAAAAATTTTTTTTCTGTATATTTATTTGTTTGTTTTTTGTTACTAGTAATAAATATGAAATAAACTTTGATGTCCAAAAAAGGTAATTATCTCATTAACGCTTAAATAAAAAACGTTTTTTAAAAAAAAGAAAAAGAAAAAATATATTAAATTCCGTATTTTCCAGATGTCCAAAAAAAAAAAATTAAAAAAAAAAACACAATAATTATTATTATTATACACCTCTCTTTATATTTAAACGTAATCGGATTTACTAATAATCATATAATTATCAAAAGTAAAAAAAAAAAAGAATGTATGATGATTATATTTATTTCCGAATAGTAAATGTTCGAAAATATACTATAAAATACATCAATAAAAAAAAAAAAATACAAGTTGCCGTTTTTGGTAATGTTTTTCTTCTTTTGGGTTATTTTTTAAAAAAAAAAAGGTCTGTGTGGGTGTTGTAAAAAAAGATTTTTTTTAAAATTATTTTTTTGATTTGATATCTAACTCCGTTTACCTATCTATCGGTGGGTTTTTTTTTTATTTTTTTGAAGAAAAAAAAAATACACACACATATATTACTATTAATTCTCTATAGATATTTATATATATGTATATATATTTTTTTTAATATATGGCTTAACGGGCTACATCCAAAATAAAAATAAATATAGAAAAAAATTTTTTTTTTTAAATATATAATATTAATCATTTAAAGTTATAAATATCTTCTATTATTTATTTTTATATTTATTAATAAACCAAACAAGAAAGATATTAGTTTATTTTTTAGTTTTACAAAAACAACAATAACAGAAACACAGAAAGAGAAATTTAGTTTTTATCTTTTTAAATAAAAAAAAAAATCAAACAAACAACATGAGTGATATCGAAAGTATTAATAGCTCTCAGAGCAAACATTTTAGTGATCATAGTAATGAAGATTATATCTCTAGAACTAACTCCTATAGTAATCATAGTGCTGCTAATCCACACTCTATTTTTGAAAGAACTGTAGAGGAACCTTTATGCAACACTCCTCTTTTAATGCACCAAGCTCAAAGAAGACTAAGTAGAACAAACTCTATAGTATCTTTTAGTAGTGCTAACAATCTCTCCACTCAACCAATAACCATTAATTCTAACAGCAGAAGTGCCAGTAACTTATCTAATCTATACAGAACTTCTTCCCAAGCTTCTGTAAATAGAAGAACTTCTGTCATTTCTACTCAAAGACACAATGAAAATTTCATAGCTCCAAGTTTAGATTCAACTTGTCATATAATCAATGATAATAACACTACTATTGATGACATTCAACTAGAAGACCACCACCCACTTTCTACCTCTGCTTCCTCCTCTGTTTGTCCAGACTCTCCAAATAATAGCATCTTCTCCCCACCAGGAACTTCAAACAATGATCATTCTTCTAATATCAACAGAAACTCTCCTGGAACTAGTCCAACTTCAAATATTAAAGGACCTTTATCCAGAAGACCTTCTACCATTGGCTTAGATATGGCTTTAGGTCTTCACAGAGAAGAAACAAGTGTCAATAATGAACAACAATCACCTCCTCTAAGATTAAATACTTTTGGATTTTCTAGCACTAATAATAACAATAACAATAATAATAACGGTAATGTTGCTTCTGGTTTGAACAGTGTTATAAGTGATTCTCCAAGACTAATAAGATTCCAATCATATGCTGATATTTTGACTGAAGAGTCATCTTCTTTAAGAAGACCTTCTTTTGGAAATGCCAATAGCAGTTCCTTATCAGTGAAACCTCAAATTTCTCAATCTTCCCAAGATATGCTAGAATTTCAGTTTGGGAAACAACCTTCTTTACTAAGAAAAAATTCTGTTAGTAGTCACCAGAATTTGAGCAATAGTCCTATGTCTTCCCCACTTCATTCTTCTAAACCATCAGTTGGTTCTCAACATCCATTAAAGAATGTTGTAAAAGAAGGTGTTAGACAAGACATTTTTGAAAAAGTTACTCCTCAAGCCTACAGAAAATTTGATTCCAATGAAAAGTCTCCATTTCATCAATTATTAAGTAAGGATTAATTAAAACTTTAAAATTAACATAACAACAAATAATAAAATAAAATATAATAAAATAAAATAACAAAACTAATGAATGAATATTTAGAAACGAGAAATATATATTTATTTTATCTAATAAATATGAATAATAGGTTTATTTAGGAAATTTCTGATATTAGAAAACCAGAAAAGAAGAAGAAGAAGAAGAAGAAAAAAAAAAAACAAAAAAAAACATAAATTAATAATAATAAAACTTAATCTTATATATACTAGTCAACATCTTTTTCTTTTTCTTTTTTAAATTGTTAGTTTTTTGATAATAAATGGATTTAACATAATTGAGTAGTAATTAACTAATAAAAGTATCACAATTGTATGGCTTTTTTTTTAAATAAAGATTTAAAAAACACAATTTATATATAAGTTGAATCCGATTTCAACTGAAAAACTATCTTTTGCATATTATCAATTAAATACATAAACTTACAAATAATCTTTTCTATTGGCAGTTCTGACAAATCTTCTCAATTGCCATTCGACATCAGCGTCCTTATTCTCAACAGAACCGAACTTCAACTCATACAATCTCATTTCAAATCTTGGACCACATTCAGCTAATTCAATATTCCCATCATTTGTCTTCACATAAACATGTTGTCTAAGAGAGATGAAGTCATCCTTGTTTATGAAAGAGATGACTCTAGAGGAATCCTTCTTCACACCACTTGGAAACAAATGCTTCAAAACAGTCACAACCCTTTGTCCCAACTTGGTAGTAAAACCTTCAAAGATCAAATGGGGAACGACTAATGACAAGTTCCCCAATTCCTCTTTGATATCATGCCTTAGCACAACATTATGCAGAGAAAAGACAGCAGTAGGGCCGTGTGGGTAATGAGAGATTGTTAATGATGTTGGGATACCTCTATGTTCATGGATGATCATCAAATCAGTTGTGTTTGAAGAGAGACATGCTTTTGAAAGATCGTTTATAATGTAGGAACCTCTGTTCAATCTGATACTGTTAGGAAAAATCATTTGTAATTCTTTACTGAACTTCATCAATCTTTGAGATGGAGATCTTGATGTTGTGACAACAATCTTTGGGTCTTGGATCCCACTCAATTCTGCATACTCATCATCTATATCCTCTTCATTCTCGTTTGTTGCTGTTTCATCAAATCTGTAGTTTTCTTGTAGTTTTGAGTCCTCAGCTAGCTCTTTTGGCAATGGCTTACCTGTGGCTAAAGCTTGTTTAAGGATTATTCTCTTTTCTTGTACTTGAGATTGTTGTAGTTCTTGAGCTTTTTTGTATAAATATTCTCTTCTTTCACGAGCTTGTCTACGTAACATTTTTTATTATTTTATTATTTTAAAAAATTGTGTATCTATATATATATGTATTTATATTTTGGTTTTTTATGGACCTTTCTTTTTTCTTAATCTAAACTATTCTGAACTAAAGCTTCTTTTTTTTTTTTTGTAAGTATTATTTCAATTTTTAAATTTTTTTTTTTTTTTTTTTTTTTTTTTTTTTTTTTTTTTTTTTTTTTTTTTTTTTTTTTTTTTTTTTTTTTTTTTTTTTTTTTTTTTTAATATATAAATTGAATAAAAAAAAAAAAAAAAAAAAAAAGTAATCATAAAAAAAAAAAAAGAAACTTTTTGCATTAATTAATTCAATTCAAAGAAAAGTATTATATACATATATATGTATATAAATTATTTACAGATGACTTATTGGTTGTGAGAATATTAATACTAATATCATTTATTATTTTATTTTTCTAATAAACTGTTGTTACCTTTATTGGCAACTTGTTTCCTGAGAGTCTGCATCACTTGTCTTTGTTTCAAAATCTTATATTCATTATCCTCTTTCAAAGCTTGCTTTGCAGCAGGCTCATTTTCTTCACAGTCCTGTTGTTCACTGAAAAACTTGAAATCATCTTCATCTCCAGCATAACTCATAGAATCGCCTGGTGACTCTTTAGTACCGTTTTCATCATCGTAACTCATATTTTTCTGCAGTCTATTAGGAACAAACATATGGGTACGGAATGCAACAGGCAAAAGAGTATGTGCAGCCAAGGGAGCATTTGAAATGTTTTTTGTCTCATCAGTTTTCATTAAAATCCTACTTTCATTACCACCAGCATTATTATTATTTATAATATTATTGTTATTGTTATGGCTGATAAGTGAATCATTTTTGTCTCTCTCTTCAAAAACAGAATTCACATCATCCTCAAAACTATCAATTCTTCTAATGCTACGGTTTGAATGCATTAAATTGTCATGTTTCAACAGGTTGTCCCATTTCTTATGGTAGAAGGCATCAAGTTTCTTGTCTCTTTCTCCATCACTATCATAATCATCAAAGTCTTCATCATCCCCTTGTATTTTAGCAGAATTATGTAGTTTTCCTGGAGTGAACTGGTCATCCCAGTAACCTTCATCATCTTCAAAGTCACCGTCATCAGATTCAGAAGACAGAGAAATGTCACTTGAAAAAACACTTGAATCTTCTTCTTCGTCCTCCTCTTCTGCTTGAAAGTTCCCAGTTGTTTGTTGATTTTTAGAAAATTTTTTTTGCACATTTTTACTTTCATTACTATTATTAGTGAATAAAGCAGATCCTGCTTTTGGAAGCCTTCTAAAATCATACTCATCACTGTCATCACTAGAGTAATAATGTTTCTTATAGTCATGGTGTCTTTGTTGAATAGGATGTTTATCTACATCATGGCTTGCATTGCTGCTGCTTGCAGCAGAGGGTGCTTTGCTGTTTGTTCTTGAAGTCACATTGTTGAAAAGACTCTTTTTAGAATTGTTTGTTAAGAAAGAAGATGTAAATTTTTTTTGAAACAAAGATGCCGTGCTTGAAACAGGTTTCATCACAAATGGGCTATTCACTGCTGCAGGTAAGTTATTATTAGTATTACTATTAATAAAAGTATCCGATTGTTTTCTTGAAGGAGTCTTTCCGCCAATATCATTGCTTAAGATTCTTGTTGAATTGTTGTTCATTATGCTGTTGTTATGTATTTTATTTTTAAGAGCTACTTCATAATAAGTCCTTAGTCCATCTTTCTTCATAATTTTGGAACTACTGCCGTTTTTAATTTTATTTTTATTCATAATTCTTTGTGAAATATTGCTCAATCTAGATCCGTTTGATAGATTAGCTCCATTTAGCAAAACTTTATTGTATAAATTCATGTTTTCAAATGAGTGGATCCCACTGGGCAAAAACAGTTTTGATGATACCTCAAATAAATTGGTGTTAATATTATTATTATTATCTTTATTCTCTAGATGCTCAGCGATTTTTTCAAATTTTATTAAATTTTGTCTGTATTTCTCATCATTATATTTGTTTATGGTGTTATTTCCATCAAGTTTCAGTTTTTTATTAAAATTTATACAAGCACTGTTTACATCATTATTCTTTGTTGTATTTATAGAAAATGTTTCCATATCTTTGTTATTGTTATTCGGTGCCATTTTAGTTGGATCTATAAGTATTTGGTCGTGATCTCTTTTAAGTCTTCTTAAAGTAGATATATTATTATTATTATTTATGTTGTTATTGTATTCTATCATATTTAAATATACATTAATTTAATAAAGTATTATGATATATCAAAAGAAGAAATTAATAAATAAAGTATTTATAATAATACTTTTGTATTTATCTTTTTGTAAATAGAAAAAAAGCACAAAAAACTGAGAAGATAAAAAGATGATAACAAATTCTTTAATATTATTTAAAAGTATTGTTTCAATTTTTTTTATCCTTGGTTGCTGATTTCTTATATGTTAATTTTATTTAAAAATGAAAAGATAAAAAAACAAAAATAGAGAGAAAATAATAATTTTTTTTTAAAAAAATGATATAAGTTATCACTGTTTATTCTGTTATCACTTTTTTAAAAAAAACTAGTTTGTCTTTTTGTAATGGTAAATTGTTATTTTTAAAATAATATAATTATTATAATGTAAAAGAATATATATAGATTTAACTTGGTAAAAGGATACGTAAATATTCTATTTTATTTCAAAGATATAAAAAAAAGGTAGATGACATATATATATCTTATATGTTAATATTTAATCATACATTTTTATTTATCAATTCTGAAACATATATTATATATAAATAATAAAAAATTTGTCTAATATAAGTCACATATTATTGTAAATGTATATATTACCTAGTATTTAGTCAAGAAAAAAAATAATAAAATAAAATTAAAAAAAACGAGATTTGCAAGTATATAACCGGTGAAATAATAAAAAAAAAAGATGACACCTTCTTTCTGAAAAAAAAATAAAAAATAAAAAAAATCGTGACTTTTTTTTTATATTAACAAAAAATATATATATATGTAAATATCAGTATCCCTTTTTTTTTTTTTTTTTTTTTTATTTCTTCATGTAAGTCTTTTAGGGGAAAGAAAAAAAAAAATAACAAGAAAGGGATTGATTATTTAAGCGATTCACATTTTTTTTCGAAATAATCTTCGCTACCATAGTATTGTATTTTGTAGTCTTATCATTTATATATTTATACTGTGATTATATTTAAAAAAGAAAATTTTTTAAAGATTTCAATTAAGCGAGATAAATTTTTTATTAAAAAAAATAAGATTATGAATCCGTCTTATAGTTTCTATTTAATAAATTTATTATTATTAATCATTGAATATAAAAAGATTTCTATTTTTTTTTATAAAAAAAATAAATAATAAATAATTTTATGTTTAAATATAATAAATATTTTTTTTTTTTTCTTAATGTGTTTTTTTCCTCTTAATTTCTCTTTTCATAAAACTCTATTTTACATAAACATATTTGACATTAGGATAAAGACATTGTATTCTTCAACATCATCAAACTCCCAAAATTTGGTGTCTCCAACAATATCTGAAACTAGTTTTTTCTCTCTTTTATAAAATCTCTTTGATCTTCTAAACTATCTGAAGCTTTGGAGAATTTGTTTGATGTAGTTTTTAAAGTATCATCAGCTACATCTAAAGCTTTATTCTTTGCATTGTCCAAGTTTTTATCGGCAGCATCCTTTGACCATTCCCACCAGGAATTTGTAGTGTCTTTGGCATCATCACGTAAATTCTTGAATTTATCATCAGTCTCATTTACTTTTGAAGTCCCCCATTTTTTCCATTCATCTTTAGCTTCATTGAAATCTCTCTTTGTTTCATTAACAGAGGCTTTGGCAGAATCTTTTATTTCAGATGCTTTTTCATGAGAATGGTCTAATTTCTTGTTACCCCATGCTAGCCAGTCATCGGCAGTTTCTACTGCTTCATCTTTAGCTGAGTTTAAATCGGATTTCCAAGAATCAACTTTGTTTGAAACATCATCCTTGTTTAAAAGTTTTGCTTCATCTCTACGATTTCTGTATTGCTCATCAGCAAACCAACCAGCATTTTCACCCCATCCTCTCAAACCATCTCTTTGAATTCTTAAAATCTCTTCATCACTCAATTTTCTACCATTCTTGTCAAATAAAAGAGGTAAAGCTTCCTTTGTATTGAATCTATCCTTTGGTGATCCATGCACAGATTCATATTGCTCATTAGCAAAGAAAGAGGCATTTTCACCAAAACCAGGCAAAAAAGCTTTATTAGCATCAATGGCTTTTTGTTCATCATAAGTGAAATCTCCTTTTCCATTCAAACTTCTTAGTTGCTTTTTCAAACTTGTAACCTCATCTTCAGCATTATGTAATTGTTTTTCAAGAACTGTCTTATTGCCAAACAAATCATTCTTATTATTATTTAGGGATGATGATACGTCAGATTTCAAGGAATCATATTTGGATGAAACACTTTCTTTCAAATCTTTACCTTTAGTTTTAAAATCATCATGTCTGTGGAAGACTGCATGCTTTAAAGACTCAATATCTTCCTTCAATCCATTCTTTATGGAAGCAGTGGCTGTCTCTTTATCTCTAGAGAAATTAGAAACAGGTGGGTTCTCGTTGTTATGCAAGATGGCATTCTTTAAAGAGGAGACATCATCTCTGAAACCATTTTTTATATTGCTTGCAGTACCACCGTTACTTGAAGCATGAGTGTAGAAATCATCTATTCCATAACTTCCTCGTCTTTCATTTGCTAACAAGTTTTGTCTACCATCATATTGTTGAGCATCAACTTTTTTAGCAAATTTTTCTTTATCTTTTTCAAAACTAGATTTTCTGTAAGGATACTCCCCATCATTATTATCACGATAAAAGTTTTTATACTTCCAAGCATCCTCTTCTTGTCGATTGGAAAAATGATCTGGATTTTTCATTGATTTTTCATAAACAACAGCACCAGTTATCAAGGCTAGTGAACCTAAAAATACTTTTGCTGACATTTTATTATTATTGTTATTTTTTTATTTTTACTTTTGGTGGTTTTTTGTAAACTCTTTTTCTTTTATTAATTTAAAAAATATAAAGAAGTATTAAAACTGAAATTATCACTATTCAATCACTTCTTTTATATATAATTTTTTTATTTAAAAAAAAAAAAAACACTCAACCCATATAAGAAAGATAATAGTTGATTTAATTTATTTTTTTTATCAAAATGATATTTTATTACTATTTCAAACATCATCTTTTTCCCCTAACTATTCATCCATCCTCCATATAACCAATATACGTGATTCTTTATATATATATATATATGTTTTTTTTTTAATTAAACCATTAATAATTACCCCACCCTTAAAAAAAAAATAAAAAAATCATAATAATAAAACTGTAGATTAAAAAAAAATAACATAATTCATATCATTTTTTTTTTCTTTAAGCAAATATATTTATTCAATATATATATATGAACTCCCTTAAAATATATGCATTTATAATATATATTTTCTGTTGTATTTAATTGATATAATCAACTTTTCTTACATCACTTTCTATATACAAATTAGATTTTTTAAATATAAAATATACGTAAAAAAAAAAAAAAGTATTGAGAAAGAGGGTAAATATACTCTAATTTTAAACCAAAAAAAAAGATAAATATTACGTTTAAGAGAAAGAATGTTATATTGAATATATTTAAGGAGTAATGGAAATAATTAGTATTAATATTCAATATAAATAATTTTTTTTTGATATGATTAAAATGAATGAATAAAAATCGGAGAAGAATTTAAAAAAACACTAAGATCATAAATAATGATTAACTTGTTTGTTCAAGTCACATGCTGATCATGTGAGTGATATTGAAATATTTGAATTAATACAGAAAAAAAAGTAATTTTAAAAACGAAAAATTTTTTTTTTTAAAAACAGATGGATATGTAAAAAAAAAAATTTTTAATTACTATTTCTTTCAACATATCTCTAACCTTCTGCCAATAAAACCAACAAGATATATACTATTATTTTTTAGAAAAAATGACCTCTTTTTCTATTGAAAAATACGATATTCAATTAGTAATTGATCCTAAAGAA
This sequence comes from Hanseniaspora sp. CRUB 1602, assembly GCA_030573575.1. Classification (NCBI taxonomy): domain Eukaryota; kingdom Fungi; phylum Ascomycota; class Saccharomycetes; order Saccharomycodales; family Saccharomycodaceae; genus Hanseniaspora; species Hanseniaspora sp. CRUB 1602. The sequence continues at coordinate 97,749 of JAJMDL010000033.1, read as the reverse complement.
AATAGTTTTAAAGGTTTAGCTACTTTATTTTTTGACAAACCCCCATTGTCTGATATTACTTTGCACTCTCATGGCTTGAAATATGATCAATACAGATTCAATGGTGATGTTGAAGCTAGTGAAAAAAACAAGCCAGCTGTATTAAACAAAACAGACAGAACTGTTTCATTTCCAATCAAATCTTTTGAAAAAGAAATCAAAAGTATCACCATAGCTTATTCTGGTCCAATTGAATTAATCACAAAACCAAATATGAAAACTCAAGGTATCTTTAAAACAAATTTATTGGGAAGTGATGGCAATGAACAAACTTTTTTTGTTGCCACCAACTGTCAACCTTTTGCTGCTATGAAAGTCTTTCCATGTTTACTAACAGATAACAATAAAGCCAAGTTTGAATTAAGTTTAATGTACCCTAACAAGAAAGATTTTAAAGCCTGTTCTAATACTGAAATTATTTCACAATCTATCATTGAAGATCAATGCCTAGTCAAGTTCAAAGAAACTTCTGTAATGTCACCTTCCATTTTTGGTTTTGCTTTAGGTAAAATGGAGTTTTTAGAAACATTTGTTGATATTGGCAGTGAAGAAATGGAAACAAAAAAACAAAAATTACCTATAAGAGTTTATTCACCTTATGATATCCAAAGTGCTGCTTTTGCTTTAGATATTGCAAAAGAATCCATTCAAAAATTAAGCACTGAATTTTTTGGTGATAGCTTCCAATTCCCATTAAACAAGATTGATTTTGTTGCCATGCCATTTTTGCATTGTGGTGCTACTGAAAATTTTGGTATGATCGCAATCAATGCTCAAAATATTTTATTAAGCAAGTATGAAAAATCTGGTTATAAACAGCTACAAATAGTTATTGCCCATGAATTGGTTCATCAATGGGTTGGTGATATGTTGAGTTTTGGAGATGAATATGTTTGGTTTAATGAGAGTTTTGCCACATATGCTGCTACAAAAGTACTATTCCCTGAAGATGCTGAATACTATGATTCTATTTTAGATTCCCTTTATGATTTCAAAATTCAAGATCATGTTGAACCTATGAATAACCTTGATGCTTCTTCATTTGAGTTAATGGAACAGGAATCTTATATGAAAGGTGTTTTGATTATTAGATACATCTCTGAAGCTATTGGTTTGAAAAAAATTGTAGAAGCTATTAAAATTTTAGTTGATGAAAATAGAAAAAAATATATCAAACCTGAAGATATATTTGCAAAAGCTGGTTGTTTAGATTTATACAAAACTTTGAAAAATGGTACTAAAGAAAGAATTATCTTGCATTTGAACGAAGATTCTGTAGAAATTTCTCCAAAGATTAATATCCCAATATTCTTAAACGATTCTGAAGTTTTAAACTCTACTGAATTGACTTTTGAAAAAATTGAAAATTTTACTAGTTTTAAAAAAGGTAATTATGGTATGTATAGAGTCCATTACAACAACAAGAAAATTATTAATAACCTTGTGGACAATTTGGAACAAATTCCTGAGTTTGATATTATCAATATTCTTGATGATTTGAAAGTGTTTATTGAAGATTACAAATTAACTAATATAAAAACAGGCAAGAATGATTTATTGTTGCCAATTTTGATGTTATCTAAAATTAAAGAAATTATCAAATCAACCTTCACTTCCAAATACAATGAAATTTTGATTTCCCTTTTAGCTATTATTCAGTCAATTGTGAAAAATTTGAAAGATCATGATGTTTCAGATATCACTACTCTATTTGATGTACCTTTAGAAAGTGACTTAACTCATTTGTTCAACATTTTTAAGACACAGTGCTTTGAAGATAGCAAGTTTAAGTTTGCTGAATTAGATCCTACAAATTACACTGTTTTATCTCAATTGTTGCCAATCATTTTAAATGTTCCTGAGGTTGATGAGTTTGTTGGTGATATTATGAAATCATGGGTAAGTGGTAGACCAATCACTTCCAAACTTCCTTTAGAACTGATCTACCCAACTTTAATGGCTCATGTGTCTAAAATCAAAAATATCAAAGAGTGGAAAAAAGTGTATCAAATGTACTTGAAAACAGAAAACTATATGAGTGGGATTGATACAAGCAATGTTTCAGGTATAGATTTTTCTGTATATGTGTTTGCCAGTTTTGCAGAAGTTTCTGAAGAAATCTTTTTGGAAAGAATAACTGACCATATTTTAGACCAGTTCTATACTGTTGATATGACAAGCAAGATTTCTTCTTTTTACACCAATGGGAACAAGAAATTAGGTGAATCAGAAACCACACAGAAGGATTTCCTATGGAATTTTTACAAAAAACATTTTGATCAATTTGTCACTGATATGAGAATGAACAAGAAAAAATGGACTGAAATAGCTTCTAACAATTTTATTGAATTGAGTCAATGTACTTTCAGTTTGTTCAATGGTAGTAGTGATATTAATGAAGTTGAGCAATTCATTGCTTTAAAGGAGATGAAGTTTGGTAAAAGTATGATTCCTGAAATTTTGGATTTAAGAAAGAAAATGAACAACAAGAAAGATGAAATATATGGTGCTTATTTAAGTGACAAATATAACTTGTAAATAAATATATTTATATATATATATTTTTTTTTCTTTTTTAAAAAAGAAAAAAAAAATATCATTGTTTATAATTAGTATATACAGTATCATGAGTTTTGTTATGTATATATGAATTGCTGAATTCGGTGTTATCCATTGTAGTAGCAAAAGATGCATGTTGTCTGTTCTTTTGAATATATTCATTGATTTTTTCCTCAAAAGGTGACAGTCTATCTTTGAAATTGCCTTTTATTGTTCCAGATCCATTGGTTGATGATGATGGTGTTTTTGCATGTGTTTTTTCAGCAAAAACAGGCAAAAATTCAGAGTCTTGATAATTTACAGCAATACTGTCAATATCAGAAATACTATCTGCATCAGATGATGAGTTAGGATTCAAAAGTCTTTCTTTAATTCTCAAAGATATAATTTTGGTTAAATAGACCTCCCAAAGTTTTAACAGTTTTTTTAACTCTGTCTTTGTCAGTAAACCTTTATCATATTTACTTCTAAGATCTAAATTAGATGAATAATTGACTATTTTGCTATGTTTATTATAATTTTTTCCGGATATTCTTTTCAGTAAAGCTTCAGATATCTTTGATTTTGTATCTAATACTTTAAGTCTTTCTGTATTTATTAAGTTAAAAATTTCGTTTGTCAAAACATTGTCTTGATAAGCTGTTTTGGAGGTAGCATAGTTTGAAATTTTGAAAAGAGTACTTTTTTTTTTAAACAATGGAACATTTTTAGATCCAATGATTGGTTTATAACTTACAGATTTATTTCTCTTGACTGATTTATGTTTTTTGATAGACAAATAATTTTTCTTTTCATTACTATTATTACTATTATTACTATTTTTACTGCTAATATTATTGTTACTGTTATTATCATTATTATTATTATTACTAGTTTCCTTTTGTAAATGTTGTTGTTTTTTTGAATTTAATTTTGATATGTTTTTTATGCTGTAAAGGGAAAATCTTTTAGATTTAGAACTATTGCTTTCATTTTCAGTTTGTTTGCTAGTTTTACTAGAACTTATATCTCCATACATAGATAATCTATTTCTATGGTTTATATCTTGGACTCTGTGAAACTCATTAAAATCTTTTAAATATTGATTGATTGTATCTTGTTTCTCTGTCTCCAAATCATTTTCATCAGCTTCATCATTTAGTTTTGTTATTGTTTTCAAATGTGTTTGGTGATGTTTCAAATGATAACTCTGGTTTAGTTTGTTGTTTAAAAAAGCTTCATTGCTGGTATTTGAATATGATTTGTTATGGGAAAAACCAATCTCTATAGGTATATTTTTTGAAATTTTACCAGTGCTTATATTTTGACCTACTTCAGAACTGTACAAATTTGATAAATATTCACTAAATACCTTGTTCTTTTTATTTAAATCAGCATGCTTAAAATCTGATAATAATGAAGGGTTAGGTGAGGGTATACTTAAAACAGAAGCCATTTAACTAATATGTTATATATAAACAGATGATATTATAATAAAGAAATAGAAAAGAAGATAAAATATATAAATTTTGTTTTAATTATTGTTTGTATTGGTTTTTTTCATATAAAGACTTATTATGTTATAATCTTTTTTATTAATAAAAATAAGAAACCTTATTTTTTCAGATATACAACTTCCATTGATGCACTTGCTTTCTTTTCCATTTTTTTAAAAAATATATATATATATAATTTAAATTTAGAATAAACAAAAAGAAGGCATATCGTTTTAATTAAATAAAAATAAAAAATGCTGTACTTCGCGTTAATTCATATACACAATTTCCCGTTTAGGAAATCCTATGGCAGGATTTGAAAAAAAATAAAAAAAAAACATGAAAATTTGCTGAGTTTCAAATATATAGTTACCCTGCCATAATTTTGGAAAAAAGTTATTGTTCGGATATAAACTTTTTTTTTTTTTTCAACACAATATTAAATCTAGAAGAAAAAAAAAAATTTTTTTGTATATATATATATATATTATTTTTTTGAATTTACGTGTGTTTGTTTATTTCTTGTGTGTGTTGTTATTTTGAGGAATTTCTTGTGTTTTCCTTTATAAAATTAAAGAAATTTTGAATAATAATTTATTTTTTTTTAATATAAAAAATATTTAAAAGTTTTAATGGTTTTAATGGTTTATTTAAAAAAACCAGGAATAGAGTTTTAGATATCATAAACTATAATCTCAATTCATACATACTTTCTTCAAAATACAAAATGGATAAATTAAGAGAAAAATTAAACAATTTAAAATTAGAAGCTGAAGATTGGCAAGATAAATATGAAGCTTTAAAAGAAGAAAAAAAACAAATTGAAGCTGAAAACATCAACCATGAAAATGAAATCAAGAGTTTAACAATCAAGAATGAAAGATTAGAAGAGGAAGTTGCCAAGTTAGAAGAATCTTTAGATTCTCATAAGGAATCCTTAGCTGGTGCTGACAAGGATGCTTCTGAAAATGATGTTTTAAGAGATAAGGCTGCTCAATTAGAAGAAAAATTAGAAGAAACTGAAGCTCAATTAAGAGAAACTTCTGAAAAATTAAACTCTACTGATATTAACGTTGACAATATGCAAAGAAAGTTAGAATCTGCTGAACAAGAAAATGCTGACTTAGAAGCTAAATACGCTGAATTAGAAGCTAAATACCAAGCTACCAAGGATGAATTAGATGAAATGGTTAAGTCTTTGGAAGAATTTTAATTCTATTGACAGTTATTAGAATTTTTTTTATAACTTTTTATTGTAAAGTAATAAAAATAAATTACATTTATCTATAATCATATATATACATATATATATTATTTAAATTAGCAATGATATTTGAGAATTTATAGTATAATGTATTTATATATATTTAAAATGTAAAAAAAAAAAAAGACATCATGTTTATAAGTATATAAAATATTATTAACATGTATTGTTTTATATCTCATCTCATATTCACAAACCTTTTATTTTTTGATCTAACTAGATCAAATATATATATTATTTAGTTGTATTTTGGTATAAATCTTACCCGAACATGTTTATATTAAAAAATAAAAATAATAATAATAAAAAATAACAGTGACTCTATGATATTGTGACATGTGATCAAATGGGCCCTGAAGAAAGCAAAACAAAAACATTTTTTTTTTGTTTTTAACTTCTTATTTGCGTTAGTACAAAAAAACAAAAAATTAAATCACCTCTTCCTTTATTTTTGGTACGTAAAAAAATATATATATATATAATCAAATAATAAAAAAAAAAATTTTTTTTTTTTTTTTGAAAAAAATAAAAAAAAAAAAAAAAAAAAAGTGTACTTATTTTTTTTTTTACAAAAATATTAACAAATTTTATTAATACTTTAAATATGATAATATGTAAAAAAAAAACAAAAAAAATTCTGTATTTGTTTTTTTACTTTTAACAATTAATTTGTTCTTTTAAAGCCATTTCTTTTTAAAAAGTCTTTCTGTTTAAAAACCAAGTACCTACTTTATTTAATAATAATAAAAACATAAAATTATTTATATAATACATGAGTGATAGTGGTAGTAGTGGAACACCTACTGAAACCAATAATGATAATCAACCCACTATTAATATCGTCAACGCTGAGAAATCAGCAATAGATAGTATCAATATAGAAGAGCTTATAAGGGTGGCAAATAATGAAGAAAGTGAACAGAGTATTAAAAAAACAATTGAAGTGGTTATTCAACACCACCACCATCATCATTATAGCAAAAATTCAGATCCTAATAATAATGTAAGGAAAAACTCTGCCCCAATTTCTTCTCCAAACAGATCATTTACAGCATCGCCCCATCTCTTATCTAATTCTAATTCTATCAATACTTCAACATCATCCCAAAATGTAGCCACTAAAAATGGGATGAGCTATAAAATTAATTCTTTAAACAGACTACAGGGTAATAACTCTCGTCATAAACGCTCTTCCTCTTCTTCAAGCAATTCAACATATGTAGCTCTTCGAAATTTGTCATTACAAAATTTAAATGCAGCACAACATTTTTTGCTGGCGATGGGTAGAGATATATCATTTATAGTACCAATACTTGGACTTATTAATTCAATTAAAAAAGCATGGGATTTGAACATGAACACTTTAAAAAAATATCCTGATATTGAGGATATGCCTAATTTTTATAAAACAATGTTTTATATTCAACAGCAAGATACTAAAAATTTATATTTGTTTTGGCAACATTTATTCAATAATCAAATAGAAAGCTACCAAAATAACACTATTAATCTATTACAAAACTGGAAGAATTTTATGAACTACTTAAATTTAACAGAACCCTCTTTATTAAATACTACCAAAAATGGTAATAATAATATGACAATCAATACTATGTTTCATGGTAACACCAGTTCCAATGGTAGCTGTCCATTTTTTAATTCAACCACTAATACATATAATTCTACAAGCGCATATAGCAACATATCCCAAAATAGTAATAATAATAATATTAGCTATAATGCTAATGATTTTAAATCATTAAATGATATAAGGCCATCTTATCTTTCAGCAATTATCAGAGGAAGATCTTCTGAATTTTTGATGTGTGGTCTTTGGTGTATTGTTTCCATGTATTTGACTTATGTTACCTTAGATGCATTAATGGTCAGATGGATTACAATTTATTCAACAACTGCAGCCATTTTAAGAATGGTTTCTATATCTCTATTATTAATAATTATTGAATTATTCATTTTAAAGACATTATCAAATGAGCCAATTGTCTCAAATGGTAAAAATTTCAAATTTGGAGGTGAAAATTCTCTTCATGCATGGATTTTCATATCATGTGTTCTAACAGGTGTTTATATATGGCAAAGTTTCTGGACTTCCTTCTTGCAACAACAAAAGAGGAAAAATGGTCATATATACGAAGAAGAGAAAAAAGAGAAGGATGAAATTAATCAGCAAAACGGAAGCATTATTAAACCCTTCACTACAACATTACAATTTTGGAAGTATACTTTGAAAAAACACTTAGATCTTTATAGTATCATTGTTTTTGCTGTCGTTCCAGTAGGTTTTGCAAGTTTTTTAACAATGATTGTTTTGTTAAGAAATTTGGTAATTCAAAGAATGGATGTTGAACAATTAGAAAAAGTTTGGTATGAGATAAACAAAGAGTTGTTGAATTAAAAACTTAATTTTGATGTTTTTATTTATATAGAATGTTTATTTTTTTTTTTAAAAAAATAGAAAATGTTAGTTTTTATCAACCTAATAACAACTTATTTTATTTAATTTTTAATTCTTTTTTTTTTTAATAAATGATTAATTTGTTTACAAATATAGGAAATGTTATTTTATTTAATAATATTTTTTAAAAATAACGCAACTTAATTTAACCAAATGTAAACAATGTAATTTTTTTCATTATTAAAAAAACATATTAAAGTTTTTTAAATGATTGTTTAGTGGTTAATAATTTTTTATTAAAAAAAACAAAAGCAATAAAAAAAATGTTAATTTACAACACAACCTCCAAAACTTTGATAAAATTATACCTTTCAAATATCATTTTATCAACTGTTTATTGGTATAGTTAATTTTTTGTAAAACAATTTGTTTATGTTTGTCATATGACTTGCAATAAAAAATATTGAAAGAATTTTTTTTTTTAAAAAAAAAAAAAAAAAAATTTTTTCGTTTTTTTCATTTTTCGAATTTTTTTTATTTGTTTCAATTTGTAAGCTAGTTGAAACAAATAAAAAAACACCTGTACCAGCAACTAACGCTATCATCACTATACATTCACTTATATAATGTCTTCTATATCTATATTAGGTTTTGCACTACCTGCAAAAGCTCAACTAAAAATAGCTCTATCTACTAAAATATTTGGTATTGGTCTTCATACAGCAAAGGAAATATGTGCCAGATCTGGTATTTCTGGTTCTACAAGAGTTCAAGAATTAAGAGAACCACAAATTCTAGCATTAACAAAATACCTATCCACCATGAAAATAGATAAAGTTTTGAAAGATGAAATAAATGCTAATATTGGTAAAAAGATAACTATAGGCTCTTACCAAGGGTTAAGACATAAATCCGGATTCCCAGTACATGGTCAAAGAACAAAAACTAATGGTATTAATGCAAAGAAATTAAATAGATTCCCAAGAAGATTATAATATTTTATATTGACAGATTACTTGTACAGAAAATAAAATAAAAATAAAAATCTTATATATACATATACATATAAATATTGAAATAATATTATTCTAGAATCATTTATAATTGATAATCTGCATCAAAGGAGTTGTAACTTTTTAATTCCATTAAATGTCTAATAGTAGGTCTTCCATGTGGACAATTCCATGGTTTATCTAGAGAACTTAAATTATTTACAATTTTTTTCATTGCAGTAGTATTCAATGGCTTCCCTATCATAGTAGACATTCTACAAGCTCTCATTGCAAACATGGATCTAACTTTGGAACATTTCACTGTTCTAACATCTCTATGACTTGATTCTGCTTTTTTGATCAAATCTATCAATTCGTAAAAATCATCAATGGTAAACTGAGTCTTTTCAGACAATGGTAAAGATACTAAGAACAGCTTATTATCTCCTTCACTACTATCTCTCACTTGAAATCCATTTTGCATAAAAACTCTTTTGTTATCATTGACTATTAATTCATCTATAACATTTAATTCTAAAAGCATTGGTTTTATTAAAAATTGACTTTTAATTACAGTGTTTCTTGTTAATTCCTCAAAATTGTATTTTTCATCACTAGCATGTTGATCTATAATGAACATGTCATATCCTGTATTCAATTTTCTTGTACATAAAATGAAACCAAGATTAAACTGACCTATCACTTTCATATTTAAGAAATCATTTTTACTGACAGTTAAAGTTAATAATTCTTCTTGCATACTTGTATCTCCAAGTTTATCATTTGTTGAATATAATGTACGTTTTGTATTAGATTTATTATTTTTATTGTTATTATTACTGCTATTTTTATTAATTAAGCTGATTATTTCATTTGAATCAATAGAGCTGATTTCAAAATCTAAAGTTTTTTCAATTGTTGAAAGATTTACATCTGGTTCCTTATTAGACTTGTCAAATGATTGCTTCAAAAAAGTTTGAAGTTTTGTTTTCAAAGTACTATTTCCAGAAGTATCTTCATTTTCATTAGCAATTGGTGGTTGTGAAAATTGAGATCTTGTATTATTTGTTGTAGTAAGTTTTATAGGTGAAGGAATTACTTCAACATGTTTTTTATCATTCATTTCAATAACAATTTCTTCCTCTTCTTCTTCCTCTTCATTATCTTCACCTGGTTGTGTTTTGGAAACATTTGAAAAATTAGAATATTTATCTAGTTCTGGATTCATAAAAGATGTAATTCTACTTTGAAATTCTTTGTATTTGTTTATTCTGTTTATGTTATTATTATGCAGAGCTTTAGATCCTGATGCATCTATGATACTTGAATGAAGTAGATCATCATCATCACCACTATTTCCTTCATTAATATCAACATTTTTTTTGTTTTCATCAGAAGGACCACATTCACAACCTTGATCTTCATTAGTACTTAATTTCTTTGTAATACTGGTATCTACTACTTTAGATATTAAACCTTGTTCACTTGTATAATTACTTTCGTGATATTCATCTAAATCTTTTGCAATTTCAATATCTTGCTTGTCATTTTCTATTTCATCAATCTCATCAGTAACTTTTGTGGTTGGACTTCTTAATCTTATATGTACATTATTATTTCCCAATATTTCAACTTTTGAAAATTTTGTTTTTCTTAAAAGAGAATCATTATCATTATTATTATTGTCATCAAAGTTATCTTCATTAACTTCTAACTTTCTTTTAAGATCTGTACTTTGATTGAAACTATTTGAATACAAAGACATACCATCAACATCCCAAAATGTTATCAAAGCTTCTCTAAATAATTCAAAAAATTTTAATTCATCATGTACTAAAACAGTTCTTTTATTTGGTGTAACATTTAAATCTAACATAGTTGTTGGCATTTTCAAATCAATAACAAAAAATGGATATTGTAAATTATTAAATTTTCTGTATTCTTCATTTACTAAATTTTGAAGCTTTGGATAATCAATGGGTCTTTTGTTTATGTAAATAAACTGATTATCAACCTTTTGATTTCTACCAAACCCGAAAGCAGTTTTTGAAATTAAACCTTGACATATAATTACTCCTCCTTCAAAATGATTTTCTTTTATAAAAGATTTTCTTTCAGGCATTTCAAATTCAAATTTTAAATTACCAACCCCTTTTAATTTAGATTGTCCACCAAATATGTTTCCACAATTTTTTAACAACTTTTTTAAATTCAGAAAACTATTGTCATCAGTTGTATCTTCTTTTTGACCCAAATTACTCATAATTAATTTCTTAACACCATTTTCATTAACATTCCAAACTTTTATATTTACTTGGTAATTAATTATACAATAATCTTGAATCAATTTTACAACTTTATTATATTGTTTTTTGTAATTTTTAATAAAATTTTTGTGTCTTACTGGTAAATTTTGAAAAATATTTTCAATCTTAATGGTTGTACCTTTAGAGTGAGGGATCAATTGCTTACTAGTCAAATTTCCATTATGATCATATTTTAACTCATGCCCCATTCCAGTTTCATCATTAGTACAAGTAGAAATTAATAAATCACTTATGAAACATAAAGAATTTAAAGCTTCACCTCTAAAACCCAAAGATTTCATTGTCATAAGATCCTTAAAATTTGTAAGTTTAGATGTATAATTTTTAAAACAAATTTTTTCAAAATCTTCTTCTTTAATACCATCACCATCATCTTTAATTTCAATTCCATTTAATGAGTAATTTTGTATTATAATTTCTATATTTTTACTATTAGCATCTATTGAATTTTCTAGAACTTCTTTTATTACTGATACTATATCAGTAATAACTTGTCCAGAAGTTATTGAATGTATATCTATGTCAGATATTGGTTTAATTATATTTTTGTCACTCATAATACAAGTGGTTTATTTTGGTTAATTATATTTAAAAAAATGTTAGTTATTATTTGCTTTTACAAAACAAAAGGAAGAAAGAAGAGATATTGTAATATTAGATTTTTTTTTTTGACACGTTTTTTTTTCTATAAATTCAAATGTATGGAATATTACCTCTTATAGCTAATTGAAGGTTATATATTCACGGGCTACTTTGTAATCTCAGCTATACTTTTTATTATAATTCACTAATTATCTTATTTTAAGGTTTGAACTAGTTGGTTCATATATATTTTATCTCTATATAATGTTTCCATTACTATTTAATTCTTTATTGAAGAAACTCCGTGTGTGTGAAAACTTTTCCTCCAACACTTTTTCTTCTTCAAACTCTCTCTGATCGTTCTCCGATATTTTCTTGGGAACCTAGAGTTATGGTAGCGTTCATCACACTTCACAACTACCCGAATTCTCAGACATCAAAACATGTCACGTGCATACAACACAATATCAGCCATACCATTTTTTTTTTATTAAAAAAAAGAAAAAAATTCAACGTGAAAATTAAATGATTTGCCGGGGGAGGGAAAAAAAAATATATATTTCAAGATGATGAGAAAAAAAAAAAGAAAAATTTTACATTTAATTAATAGAAAAAAAAAAACCAAAACCAAAATCTGTAAATGCAATCTTCTTTATCACCATCTCCAATTAAACCAACATATTTTACGACAAATACAGATAATACAAATATAGAAAAACATCAGTTACAAAATATACTTTCATTAAAATTATTTTTAAAAGTTTATATAAATCTAATACTATTTTATAATAAAATATATCCAGAAAACTGTTTCACCAATAAATTGAATAGTGACCAAATATTTAACCTATCCATATACTTACCTGTAATTAGACATCCATATCTTATAGAATACATTGAAAATGCTATAGACTCATTTGTGAATGACGTATTGCTAATTAATTTTACACAGTTATTAAAGAATAATGATGATATAATACTATTGAATGAGGATGATTATGATGAGAATATAAATAACAATTCTGTAACTTTTAATGATTTAAAATTTATATTAGAACTTATAGAAATACAAAAAGATTTATCTGATGGGATAGTTAAAGAAATTGTATCTGAAAGGTTTATATTAGATTTTGTCAATTTTCCAATTGATTATTACCAAAATATAAATAATCAAAACCTTATATCTTGCTTTAGAGAAAATTTAATATCATTGAATACTTTTTTACAATTAAATAATAGAAAAAATAAAGATTGTGAGTATCTTTCTGATGGTAAACTAAAAAATGATAGATTCTTTAAAATTAAAATCAATTTACCTTCCCATTTCCCATTAAATGAAAGATCTCAATTTGATTGGTTTTATAAAAATAATGAGCAATCAACAAATTATAAACAGAAAGTACCATTAAAAGAATTAGAATTTACAGAGAATGTGACAATATACTCATATTTTGAAAAATATTAATACACATATATATAATGAATATTCAAAATACAAATTTTTAATTAATGCGCTTTCGTTGCTACTGTATATAAATATTATAACTAAAGAAAATAAATAAATATCAGATGAATAAGTATATTAACAATTGTTTGTATTGTTATGATTTTTTCGTTTTTTTAAGTAAATTAATTTTTCAAATCTAGTAATCTTTTAAAGTTTTCATAACAAAAATAACTTATAGCAACAGAAGGACAAACTTTAATTAAATTAGGTAATAAACCTTTATAAAGACCTTTAACACCTTCTCTAGTAACTGTCTTTGCACAACAATCAAAGAAACCATTGTATCTATGTGGATGGGCAAAAGTTCCTTGTGCTTGTAATCTAGTTCTTAACAAATTTACAGGATAAACAACACTAGCACCAATGGAACCTGAAATGGCACCTAATGGCAATAAGACCATATTAGGTAAATGCTGTTGCTGCAGTTGCTCGTTATTATTATATTCTTCAGGGAAATAGTATTGAGATGCAATGTTTTTCAATAAATTAAAAGTACCTAGATCAATAGCTGCATATGGGAACATACCTACCAAACCCGCAGGTAAACCTCTATAAAATGCTTTAATTCCCCCATGCTGTTTGTATGCCTCAGTAACAATTTTTTTCAAGTTACTATGCTGGGGACTATTATAACTTGCAAATCTAACATTTTCACATTGCATTCTATATTTGATTGTGTCTATTGGGTAAACAAATAGCTGGGCCATACAACCGGCAATCCCACCACATAAATAATTTCCAAGTGGATTCTCTTTCATGTTATTATAAGTATTTGGAAATATAATTTTTTTGACTAATTCAAAAGATCCAAATTTAATTGCTGATTCTGGGAAAATCTTTAATGCAGATAAACCATTACCAACATAAAAACCTTTAAAACCTGCTTTTTTATAAATAGTTTTAAGGACATCTGAGACATGCAAAGTTCTATCATTAGCTATAAGAAAGACTTTAATTCTGTCAAATGGTGCTGTACAAGTTCTTGAAATAACACCTGCAGTTCCACCTGCCAAAAAATATTTCAATGAATTAGTATTGAAGTGTTGCTTAACTCCTTCTTTATGATCACTTTCATGTTCTTCTACAAACTCTTGATTCTTCTCTTCATTGGATTTTGAAATAGTTTTTTTGTTTATCAAATCTTTATCTTTTAAATTGAAATTTTCTTCTTCTTTTAACGATAGTTTTTTCTTTTTTGGTAAATCTCCAAATTCACTAGTCAGTTGATCTAAATCTAATTCTTCATCCATTTTGAATCTATTTAATATATCTGTATTATTAAAAGTACTTACATTAGAATAAATTTTGAAAGCAGTTTCCAATCTAGAGTTGTTATGTCTTGGAACAAAAATCAAAAAGTTCTCCCAATCTTTATAGCCAATTTTATAATCTTTATCCGTTTCCAATCCATTCCTCAGTAGTCCATCTTTTCCTGATGTCTTCTTTGTCATTGCCCACTGTAAAAAAATTGGTTTATAATTAGTTGTGTTATTGTATTCTATGTTTTTTGTTTTATTTACAATGCTCAAATTTGTCAAATATTTATTAACGTCATTGAGTTTCACTAAACCATCTTGATCTAGATCTATCTTGTGAAATCCATTTTGAATTTCTTTAATGGTTGTTGTATAATAGTTTTCAAAATCAGTATAATTAAAAGTACTTTTACCTTTAGAAATGGTATTAAACAATTCATTCATGTAGTTAGCTGAGATATTGTTCATTAAGTTTTTATTTTCTGAAATTTGTTTATGTTCGTTATTGAATATGACATTATTGGTTGCTACAAACTGAAATAATTTGTTGCTATCTTGAATGAACTCTTTAAACTGAGTCTGATTCACTTCTACATCAAGATAATCATCTTTATTTTGATCGTTGTTATTTTTTGTGACTATTTTTTGAAACAAGTTTTTGCAATTGTTTTTATCTATAGAGTTTCCGATATTACTATCACTCGAATCATCTTTAGTACTATTGCTTTCACTCATAGCAATAATGAAGAAAAGATCTTTATACTTTTATTTAAACAAGTAACAGTTATGCAATTTTTTATATTTAAAAAACACAGAAAGAAGAAGAACAAAATTAAATGAGTAGATAAAAAATTAGGTTAGTATATTTACAAGTCTCTCCCAAAATTTAAATTCTTATACAATGTTATTTATTTTCAATTTATTTATTTAAACTTTAAATGTTAATAATAAATTGAACAAAAAACTATAAGTTATTATTATTATTATTTTTTTTTTTGGTTAATTCAAACTGTTATTTTTTTTGTATAAAAAGATGTTATAGTTTATCCAAAAATACAAAAAAAAAAATCATTTTTGTTTTCTGCCAAATGGGAAAAAAAAACAAAAAAAAAAACAAGCAAATTTTTTTAAAATTTAAAACTTTGTTTTTTAACGTTACGTTTGACTTAAGGAAAAAAAAACAACAAAAAAAAGAAATTTTCTTATTTGATCGAGATCACATGACAAAACAGCAAACAAAATATAATAAGTTGTAAGTAAAAAAAGCAAAGCTCAAGTTGTTAATACTTGTTTCCATAATGATAATTTTGATTTCTTGTATTGAATATGAATGTATTAATTTCTTTATATAACTATTAGTATTTAATAGATCTTAATTGTTGTTCAGCATAGTTGACAGTCTCTTCATATCTTCTTCTAGCTTCCAAGAAGTCAATAAACTCAGTATATGTTTCTGGCAAGACAATGGAGTAACCTGGCTTTTCAATAAACTTCAAATCTTGTTGGAACTTTTGAATGGTTCCTTCTTCATTTTCATTTGGAACAAAGAAGGAGTAAACAAAGGAACCAGTTTGTTTTTTGATTTGTGATTGAACATGTTGAACTTTAGTATCAACTTTAACTTGCAAGATTGTACCTGATGTAGTCTTGACTTTGTTAATAGATGGTATACATGAACCGGTGATTGGGGCAGGCAATAGATGTTGTAGTTTAGAAATGCATAATTCCGTGTCATCAGATTCATCTGGTTTATAGTTATGCAATTCAGAGTAGACAACCTTGGAATTCATGTGTAAAATGGAACCAATTGGAACTGGAGCTTTGAAAGTAGTAGCATCTAAAGACATAAATCTTGGTGCACCATTAGAAACAGAACATGCAGTGCAATAGGCTAATTCAAAAGTCCATTTCATCAAAGCACCACCAAAACATTGGAAGGAGTGTCTGTTTCTATACTGAGGTTGCACAAGTATAGTACTTGTCAATTGAGTATCCTTGGCAAATTTAATGTTATCCTTAATTGGTTTACCAGAGATTGGGTTCAGAAGATTGTCTTTTAGAACAGAATCTAATTTCCATAAATTATGAACAATTCTAGATTCTTCTTCACTCAAACCGGTACTAGAAATCAAGTTACTGTTATCATTTTGTTCTTGCTTAGCTTTCATCTTCTTAGCAATGTTGTAAGATTCGGCTCTTTTGTAATCAATCCAGTCTTGTTCAGAAGCAGGTAAAATTTTGTTGATAGCTAGAGACCTATGAGTCTCTGGATTTCTAGCTACAAAAGTGAAGGTGGAAGATAAAACTTTTTCATGTGGTAGTTTACAATCCCTTAGGAATGATTGTGTAATTTCTTTAGGCAATTCTACAGTTTTATCAAAGGAAGTAGCAGTAACTTCAATTTCCATAGAAGATTTACCAGTCCAACAAACGGAACCAGATAAAACAACATTTCTGTTTTGAATATTATCTAAATGAGACATCATATAGACTCTATCAACACAAGCAGTAACTAAAATAGGTTCACTTGGAGCACAATGTCTGTATGCAATTCTACCAGCTAATGCATCTAAATCCATAAAAAATTGACCACATTTGGCATTACCATTACTATTTGTGTAGAAATCACAGATTGTTGGATCAGTGGCAAAAGGTAATAACAAGTAAGAAAATGATTCATCTCTAGTCTTTTCTATGATTGCAGTAGATTTAACATTGTTGTACATGTAAGAATCAATAATCTTACCTTGTTTCAATTGCGCCATTCTTTCGTTTATAGCATTTAACCAAGTAGCTTTAAAAGCTTCTTTGGTATTTTCAGGATTAGAACTTCCTGGACTTTGACCAATTCTAGATAATCTGTGGTAATCATATAATTCAGCACTAACAGTAGCATTAGCATCTGGTTGTTGAGCTGATTGGGCAGCTTTCTTAGAGTTACAGTGAGAAGAAGATGTAACGTTTGTAGATTTAAATTTCTTTAAAGATAAAGTAGATAATTTGTTATTTTTCAATAGTTGAGAAGAGGTTCTCTTTGATAAAGATGAAGATAACATTATTGGAGTATATATATATATATTTTAATTAAATAAATAAGGGTTATTGACAGGATAGTATATTAATTATTTTTTTATAATTATATTTAATTAATATTATCTTTTTTTTTTTTTAAATTTTTTTATCTTAACTTCTGTTTATATACGAAATCAAGAAAGGTTCTCCTCATTTTTATAACTAAGAGATGTTTTGTTTTTGTTGTATTGCCAGATAACGGCAACAAACATTGCTTTTTTTTTTAAAAAACAAAATAATAATGCGGCGGTTAACCAAAAAAAAAATTTTTTTTTTTTTTACAAAAGAGGGTTACTTTTTATTAATTTCACTTTATCTCCTCTTTCACAATTATATAAAATAAATATATAATTGTTTTTTAAAGTTTATAATGATTTAATATTACATTTTTTATTTATTTTAAAACAAAAACATACAACCCCTCATTTTCTTTCTTTATTTCATATTCAATTTCTTGCTTAATTTCAAAAAAAAATATAGATTGACACCTTTGGTAATATAAACACGTGTAACATACATTCTCGATTCTTCAAAAAAATTTAAAAAAAAAATTTAACAAACACACGTGATACAACATGTGACTTATCTTTTTTTTTTGCTACCATATTATTTTACTAAATTGTAAAAAAAAAAATAGTATCAAATTTAAAAATAAAAATTTTTTTTTATATTTTTCTCATCCAAAATAATGTACAGTGGAGGATTAACTTTTAAGTGGCGAAAAAAAAAAAAATCAAAGAAAAAAGATCTATTAATCCTCATCTTAAAATCTAAATAAACCATACAACACTTATTATTAGATTTTTATATACTATTTTTAATTAAAAAAAAAAAAAATGTCTGTTAATGTATTTGGAGATCAAGTCACCGAAGAAAAAGCTGAAAATGCTAGAATGTCTGCTTTCATAGGTGCTATTGCAGTTGGTGATTTAGTTAAAACAACTTTAGGTCCAAAAGGTATGGATAAATTATTAACTTCCATTTCTACTGGTCAATCTTTAGTCACTAATGATGGTGCTACTATTTTAAAATCTATTCCATTGGATAATCCAGCTGCTAAAGTTTTGGTTAATCTATCTAAAGTACAAGATGATGAAGTTGGTGATGGTACTACTTCTGTTACTGTTCTTTGTTCTGAATTATTAAGAGAATGTGAAAAATTGATTGAAAATAACAAAATTCATCCACAAACCATCATTGAAGGTTTTAGAATTGCTTCTAAAGCTGCTTTAAGTGAATTAGAAAAGAATGCGTTTGAAGATCCAGATCAATTGAAAAAGAATTTGAAAAAAATTGCTATGACTACATTATCTTCTAAGATTTTATCTCAAGACAAATCTCTATTTGCTGATATTGCTGTTGAAGCTATTACAAGAATTTCAAACAGAAAATCAGAAAGTGAAATATCTGTAAACTTACAAAATATTCAAATCATAAAAATATTAGGTGGTCAAATAAATAATTCTTTCTTAGATGAAGGTTTTATCTTAAAGAAAAAATTTGGTAATAATCAACCTAAAGTTATTAAGAATTGTAAAATTTTAATTGCTAACACAACTTTAGACACAGATAAAGTTAAAATATTTGGTACTGAATTCAAAGCCAGCTCCACCTCCAAATTAGCTGAACTTGAAAAAGCAGAAAGACAAAAAATGCATAGTAAAATTGAAAAAATCAAAAAATTCGGTATAAACACTTTTATTAATAGACAATTGATTTATGATTACCCTGAACAACTATTTACAGACTCTCAAATAAACTCTATAGAACATGCTGATTTTGATGGTGTTGAAAGATTAGCTTTGGCTACTGGTGGTGAAATTGTTTCCACCTTTGATGAGCCAGAGAATTGTAAATTAGGCTATTGTGATTCTATAGAAGAAATTATTATTGGAGAAGAAACATTTTTGAAATTTAATGGATGTAAAGGGAATGAAGCATGTACCATTATTTTAAGAGGTGCTACTGAACAAGTATTGGATGAAATGGAAAGATCTCTACATGATGCATTAGCAGTACTACAGCAAACTGTCAAACTACCAAAAATGGTCTTAGGTGGTGGTAATACTGAAATGCTTATGTCTAAAGCTGTTGATCAATGTGCTATCAACTGTCAAGGTAAAAAACAATTAGCTGTTGAAGCTTTTGCTAGAGGATTGAGACAACTTCCTATTATATTGGCTGATAATGCTGGTTTTGATTCTTCTGAATTAGTAACTAACTTAAGATCATCTATTTACAATGGATTGAATACTTTAGGTTTAGATTTGAATAATGGTAAAATTGCTGATATGAAGGAATTAGGTATTTTAGAGAGTTATAAATTGAAAAAATCTGTTGTTTCATCAGCTTCTGAAGCTGCTGAAGTTTTATTAAGAGTTGATAACATTATAAGAGCTAAACCAAGAACAGCAAACAGAAGATAAAGAAAAAAAAAAAAAAAAGAAAAAAATAAGTACAGAATTGTTACTAAATTAAATAATTCCATATATCTAACGAATTAAAATACAAAATCTTATATGATTATATATATATAATTTATTATTGTTAATTTTTTTTGTTTTTGTTTTATAGTTGACTTTGAATTTCTTTTAAAACTTGAGTTCTTTGTTGTAAATAGCCTTCTAAATTTGTAACTTGCTCTTCAACAATCTCAAGATCATCTTTAAAAGCTGACATATCAGCGGAAGTGGTCTTACCATTTATCAATAAATCCTGTCTATAATTTAATAGTTGTTGGAACTGTTCTCTTACTGTATTCAAATGACTAGGTTTCAAGATTTTTTCAGTTTCATTTGAAACTTTTTCATATTCTTTATCCAATTGTTCCAATTCTTGTTTCAATCTTATTTTTTCCCAATCCTTGCCCTCAATAGAAGAAAAATCAGTTCCTTCAGTCATATTCTTACTCTTAGCTACTGGTGTGGAGTAAATCTTTGTTCTGTGAACATTGTTACTAGAAGATGTCAAATCAGAATCAATTTCATGTTGTTGGAAAGTTTGAGCTAAAGATCTAGGTATACTTGTTGGTAATTCACAATTCTTATCATTAATTTGTTTAATTACATGAATTAGATACAAAGCAGGATCTTTGTTAATTTGAGATAAATTAGAAGGATTCAACAAATGCCATACTTTAGATATATCTAATTCTGTTATATTATTCAAGTTTGTAATTAAAATTTTACTTTTTAAGGCTTCATAAATTGAATCAAAAGTT
This sequence comes from Hanseniaspora sp. CRUB 1602, assembly GCA_030573575.1. NCBI lineage: Eukaryota > Fungi > Ascomycota > Saccharomycetes > Saccharomycodales > Saccharomycodaceae > Hanseniaspora > Hanseniaspora sp. CRUB 1602. The sequence goes on along the minus strand of JAJMDL010000033.1, from coordinate 77,040 downwards.
ATAGTTTTATCTAAATTTAGTTTACTAGTGGAATATACTGCTTCATATAAAGATTTTTCTGTAGGAGACATATACCATTCAACAGGAGGTTTGACTTCTTCCTCAAATTTAGGTTCTGGAATCACTATAGGAGCTTTTGGTTCTTCAACTACAGGACTGTATTCTTCAATACTGTCATCACCGAATGGTGTATCATCTGTTTTAGTCTTTTCAGTTTTTGAAACCAAAGGAAATTCTCTCTCAAGATATTCTTCAGATTGAGTAGTACTTTCTTTTTTTTGTTCTTTTAATTTTTTTTTCAAAAGATCAACTTTTGATCCTGGTATAAGCCACTCGGGTAATTGATCTGGAATCCTATCAATACTTTTATTTACCATATCAAACAGTAATCTCATACATATAACGAATTCTTCAAAATCTAAAGAATCATCTTCATCAATATCAGATAAATCCCAAATTTTATTCAAAATAGAAGAATCTAATTTACTATTGAATAAAATAGGTTTAACTAAATCATAAGAAACTTTTGTTTCCTTAGGTGTATTGTTTTGTTTCAAAATACCAGAAAAAATTTGCCAATATTTTTTTATTTCAAACTGTTCTAACTTAGACATTATCTATAAACGTGGAATTAATATGGATTGGTTATATATATATATATATATATATATATGTATATATTAGATTTGTATAAACTTAGTAAAAATACATTAACAAAAAAAAAATTAAAATAAAAGACAGCAAGAATAAAAAGACTTTGTTAATTTTTTTTTTCTTGCCTCCCTTCTATTTTAAAATCAAGAACAGTAAAAAAAAAAAAACATAACATTATTTTTTATAAAATGCTGTTCGGGTAATATATAAAATTAAAAAAAATAAATATATATATATATCATGTGATCAGATCAAGTGTTCTAGATAAATTTTTTTTGATGTTTTTTGATATTTTTCTTCTATTCTTGGTTTGTTTATGCTTCACATGCTATTTTAGGAAAACTAATTAATTATATTTCCTATTTGGGAAATGTGATTGAGAGAAATATTATTTTTTTAAATGCTGAACTGAAAAAAAATATAATAAAATCAAAAAAAAAATACTGCTGTGCTTTTTAAACAGTAAAAAAAATTACTGATTTAATTAATTTAATTTTTATCAACGTTTGCTTTTTTTTAATATATTTTGATGTTGTTTATTAGAAAAGAATCATTTTTATTTTCTTTTATATATACAACACCAAAGATTAAAACAAAAAAAGACAATCATCAAAACTTTTCTTTGATACATAAACAAATAAAGCAAACTTATTCTTGTTTCTTTGTTTTTTGAAGGATTTGTGTTATTGTAAATATTACATAAAATAAAGAAATACATTATTGTAAAGAAACCAACTTAATATTATATCAATATACTTTAACTAACTATCAATAAAAAGATTAAACTGTTTCTTTTCTCTTCATAATAGTATAAAAAAAGATAAATTAACATTATACTATAAATATAACAAAAAAGAAAATCTAATAAATAAACCTACGGGATTTGTCTGTTCTTTCTACTTGCTCTTTCAAAAAAAAAAACCTTGAACTTTAATAATAACTTACCATTAATAAATATAATAACAAGAAGTAATAAAAAAAAAAGAAATGTTTAACAAGATTTCAAAAAAAAAACTAATAGGTTCATTACTTTTAAGTTCTTCAGCTATTAATACTAAATTTGCTAATGCCAAACCTGTAGTATCGTACACTATTGTTGATCAAATACCACCTGTAGCATATGTTGATAAAGACTATTCATTTGAAATAGCTGGAAATACAATGCTTTCATCTATCAACTCTGATGATGATATTACATACAAAGCTTTTGATTTACCTAGCTGGCTAAGCTTTGATGGTTCTAGTTTTACTGGTACTCCAAGTTCCAGTGATTATAATAACACTAGCTCCTCCATAGAACAAGTCTCTCTTATTTTAGAAGGTTATGATTCCTCTGATGATTCATATTTGAATACTACAATCTCTTTAGACTTAATGGAATCTGCTACTGTTACAGTATCAGATGACTTCAATATCAACACTTTTTTATCTGAAAACGGTAACAGTACAGGCTCAAATGGATATATTATATCTCCTAGCGAAAGCTTTTTTTTGCAATTTGATACATCTGATTTTTCATCAGATTCTTCATCTTCACTATCATATGGTGCTAAAATGAGTGATGGAAACGCTCCACTACCCATTTGGTTGAGTTTTGATTCTTCTTCTTTGGAATTTTCTGGTACAGCTCCATCAGTTAATAGTGAAATTGCTGCTGCTCAAAGCTATGCAGTTGTCTTATATGCTACTACTGAAGATGGTGTTTCTATGGCTGAGATTGATTTTTCTTTGGTGCTTGGTGCTCATAGTTTATCTATAAGTGACTCTGGCATTTCAATCAATACTACTTCATCAAAAAAATCTTTTACATACTCTTTGGATATGTCTCAAGTCAAACTTGATGGTAAAGAAGTTACCTCATCCAATATTTCTTCATTAAGTTTAAGTTCTGATGCCCCATCTTGGGCTTCTTTGTCTAGTATGGGTGACTTGAACTACGTTCTTTCAGGCTCAATCCCTAGCGATTTCTCTTCCAGTAGCCAATCCTTCCAAGTACAAGTATACGATAATTACGATGATGAGGTTAATTTTAATGTTGTCATTACATATAAAAATTCTACAACCAGTTCAACTTCATCTAGCAGCTCAATGACATCTACAAAGACATCTTCGTCTACAAGTAAAAATAGCAGTACTGCATCAACCTCTTCTGCTTCCTCTAAGTCAAACATAACAACTACAACATTAGCTCCTACGTCATATTCTAGTGCTTCTACTACAGCTACAGCTATTAGCTCAGCTTCATCTTCTGCTACTTCCACTGCTACTAGCGCTACTAAAACACAACACAAAAAAAATAAACATATAACTGCTATTGTATGTGGTGTAGTAATTCCTGTTGTTGTATTATTAATCCTACTAATATTACTATTGATATTTTTGAGAAGAAGAAGAGAAAATAAGAAAGCTATCGCAGCAGCAGCAGCTGCTTCAGCGCCTTCAAAACCTGATGATAAATCACCTTATGGACCTTCAGATTTGGAAAAAGCTGGCCCATTAGTGTTAACAAAAACAACATCTCAAGCTTCTCAAACCTCATCTAGCAATTATGCAAACTCTAACTACGAAAAAAATCACAATAAATCCATAAACGATATTAATGCTGCAGCATTAAATGGAATTCCTACAGCTGTCACAGCAGCTGAATTAGATAAGAATATTCAAAATTTCTTACAAGACTCATCTCAAACTGAAAATGATGCTGCAGACTCATCAAATACAACAAACTCAACCTCAATGTACTCTCCTATAAGACACTCTCAATCTTCATTAGAAAATCAAAACTTATACTACCAAAGCATGAAGAATAAAGGAAAAGAGTCTTGGAGAAATATAACTGAAAATAATAATAATAGTAACAATTCACAAAAAGAATTTTTACCAGCTTATTTACAAGAAGAAGACGAAGAAAACCAACAACCAAAACTATCTCCAAGTGTTGGTAATAATAGTCAATTTAAAAAAAATGATAGAAGTGATAATAGATCATCATATCATACTTTAAATAGTATTAGCACAGATGAGTTCATGGATATGGAGTTGAAACCAAATTATCCAGTCAATGTTGATGAAAACTCACATAGAAAGACATCTTTGTTGAATAACAGAGATTCCGTGTTTTTGACTGATCAAGACAATACTTTAACTGCGGATAATACTAGTCTAGGAAGACCTGATCTTTCAAAGACACAGAAAAGTTCAGTTTTAGTTCCATTTGAAAATGTCGATTCTTCAATTTCAAGAGGTGACATTAGCGAAGGACACAGTGTTGAAACTGCTTCTTTATAAATTAGTTTTTAATTTCTTTTAATTTCTGTTTTTTTTTTGTTTTATATAAAAATATTTGCTATATATATAAATTGTAATTATATTGCTATTTAAATTAAAGAAATTAACTTTTTCAAATTATCATCATTTTCTTTTTGTATATCTTCATTAAAGATATCATCTATATTTTGAAATGGCAATTTTGATACAAATTCTTTTTGCCATTCTTCTGTAGTCTCAAATTTCAATCTTTGGAAATCACCAGTTAACAAAGACCATACTAAAACAGTTTCAAATGTTTCTTTAAACAATAACTTAAATTGATAAATTAATTTTTGATTTATAAATGAGATCTCAAAATCCTTATTAGAACTTGCAACTTGTGAAATTAATAGAATTGTAAGAAAAGTTTCTAAATCAGATTCGTCTTTGAAAGAAGTTAGATTAGAAGAAATTTTTTCAATAAGTGATAAGTACTTACTGTTTATAAATTTGACAGTATTAGAATTATCATCTGTTTCAATATCACCAGCAATATCAAAAAAATTAACAAATACTCTCCAAATAACAGACATAACCAATGATTCAACATTGTCAAAGGATTCACCAACAGATAATTTATTAAAAATTTCATTGGCAAAATCGAATTTGAAATAATCCTTAAATGAAGTAATTTCTTTAGGATCAATTTTAAAACTTATTCTCTTTAAAGCTTTAATTTCAGTTTGTTGTAATGTATCTGTATGAAATGGTAAACTTGTTTGCTTGTTCAAGTTTTTGTAATTAAACTTTTGTTTATGAAAATATCTAGTCATGCAATTAATAATCAATTTACATTCTTTTTCTTTTCTTTCAAAAAAAAACTTTTCAAAATTTTCAATTAAAAAAGTTTTTAAAGATAAACCATTAAAATTGGAAGAATCCAAATAGGTTCCATATACAATGCCTTCCAAGACTTTGTTAAATTCATCAAACATACCCAATGATTGATAAAAAATAATTTCATCAGGTAATTTTTTACCCAAAAACTCATAAGAGTCTAATGGAGGATCAATCTTCATTACTTTTTCATTGTTAAACTTAGTAATGTATTTAATATACTCATTTTCATCATCTTCATCATCTATTGCTGACTCACGTTCATCACCATCAACAAGAGATTGAATTTCCAAATCCAACAAATTATAGATTCCAATGCGACCATTTAATTGTAAGACTGGAGCTGCATATAAAGATAATATAACTTTTTCAAGTAATTCTTGTTGTTTGTCATTCAAATAACTCAATTTCAAAGAATTTTTATTGTTAATATCTGCAATATGCTTTAAAGTTTTCCCCATAATGCTTACAATTATAAAAGAATATGGTTGAATAACATTTTTTAAGATCAACATTAATTCAGTAAATTCTAATTGTTCAGTAATACTTAATGATTCAAATACATCAAATTTGTCAATAAATTGGAAACTATTTTCCAAAAAAGAAACCTCTAAAATGATTCTATTAATTTTATTAAACATTAACAATTCTGAAGGACCAAAAATTGCATCAATAAATTGTTCAGAAAATAAGTAAGTTAATTGTGTTAAAGATGAGTATGGTGCTATAATAAAATCTAAAATTCCATTTTTATTAAAAAAATTAACCCATTTAGAAATGTTTAATTTATCAATAAAATTTCCATTAAATTTATTATCACCATGAGAAGCATCTAAACTTAAAATTCTTTCAAATTGAGCATAATTTCTTAAACCAGGTAAAACAAAATATGGTTTAATTTTGAATTCAGAAAATTTTTTAACAAAATCTAATAATAATTCAGAAATTATTTCAAATTCTTTGTGACTCAAATGAAAAATTAATTGATTGTGATTGCTGTTTGAATTGAATTTGCTTGATTTGTACAAGAATTCAATTAGATATTGTAAATCAATACCTAATGTTAAACCTTCAAGTTGAGAAAAATTTGCTTCTTGCAATAATCCTTTAGTATCAGCAATGTGTTTTGATAATTTTGTATTAATAATAGCCATGATTCACAAAAGTCATAAAAACCAATTACTATCTATTATATTCAATTTTTGGAAAATACACAAGAAAATGAATAATAATAAAAAAAAAATGAAGAAGAAAAAAAAAAAAGCACACACACACAGATGGAAAAGAGATAAAAAGAAAAGAGGGATATTTGATCTCTAAAGAACAGTATGTATATTATACAACAAAACTATCTATATGTTAGCTTATTTAACTTTGGTTTAGTTTTTGAGTCTTTATTTTTTTGACAAAAAACACATACAAACATATTTTAAGCATGCATTTAAAGGGGATTACATATGTATATAAATATTTTTTTTTTTTGTCAAATTAAAA
>JAJMDL010000033.1:31948-70646 GCA_030573575.1 Hanseniaspora sp. CRUB 1602 | reverse complement strand
TCTATAATTTTAAATACTACCATTTGTTTAATTTTTTATTTTTAGAAGTTTTACTTTTACCTTTAGAATCTTTCTTTTTATTCATAGAATTTTTTTTAGTTTCTGTATCCATATTTGCGTTCTCATTATTAATATTTTTATCAAGATCTTTTTCTTTCTCTTGATCTTTTTTGTTTTCTTGTTCTTGCTCTTTTTTACTTTGATTTTTCATGGCAGCTGTCTTTTTCTCAACATGTTCAATTTGCTTACACATGTTATTGTATAAAACACTTTGTAACTTAATATCATAAAACTCTTTTTTATAAAACTTTGGTTGAATATTACAGTTTAAAACATAATTGCATCCTGGAATACCTAAAGTAAATTTACCATCCATACTTTCTAAATTAATTCTTTCAAACTCTGGTGTGTACAAACTGTATAAAATAGATTGGGCGCCATTATAACCACTTTTAACAAATAACCACAAGAAAGGATACAAAAGTCCAATGTATACAATCAAGAGACCCCAAACAGTACCATTACTAATAACCCTTCTTAAAGTTCCTGATCTCATAATACCAGGTTGAACAATAGTTGTAGATATATTAGCTCTGGCCAATTTGTCACCTTCTTCTGCAGCTTTAATTTCTTTTTCATCATTAACAACTAGTTGTCTATGCAACTCAACCAATAATAATGACATTTGAAGCTTACTTGATGCAAAGAATTTATGAGAAACAAAAGAAACCTCACTCATACATGGATCCTCTGGCCACACATCACCCATAGCTTGCCAGATACAGGTACTATATATTATTCTCACATCTCTGTCAGGAGGTTGAGCTTTAATACATGGCTTCAAAAGATTTAATAAATGGAAAGTACCTATACAATTGATACCTATTTGCATCTCTAAGCCATCCTTAGTATAGTGTCTTTCATATCTTTTCTTACCCATGATTGGCTGCATTTCACCATGCATTAATATAATACCATCTAATCTTCTAGGACTTATGTTGTCTATCCAATTAGTGGCAAATTTTCTTACACTACTCAAGTCAGAAAAATCACAAAACTCAGAATAAATCAATTTATTCTCTGTTTTTCTTCTAAGATCATGTATGAAATCAATAGTAAATTGATCCATCTTTGAAGATAAAATAATTAATTGTGCTCCCTTCATTGCCAAATCGTATGCAACACTTGCACCCATACCATTAGTTGACGTCGACCCTGTTAGTATAAACACTTTACCATGCAGGTTTCTTTCCCATATGTTTTTTTTACCTCTGAACATCCATTTTATAAAACCTATTGTTACAACAATAGGAAGGATTTTGTAGAGAATTAAGTCAAAATGAGGTATAGAATCAGTCCCATTAAAGACCACTGCAGTAAATACGTTTAATGGCATTAAAAAAAAGCAAATAAATAAATGAATAAATGACTACTATTGGTTAGTTTAGAATATTGTTTTTTATTTTGTTCAGTTAAATCTATATTTAGAGATGTGATTTTATATATATATATATTTTTTTTTTGCCATCAACTTTTTTTTTTTGTGTAAAAATTTCAGTTGAAAGTTTAGTTTATCTCAGATGAGTCACATGATACACGTATTATTTACGATTAAAACTTTGAACTCTTTTAAAAAAAAGAAGAAATGCATCATTTCATTATAATTATTTAATAATTTATATTTATATACACTATTTAAGAACCTCCCTCACCTCTTGAACCAACCCATTCAGCAGATCCACTTTGTCTTCCTGCAGTATTATTTTCTGATCCTGCTGCTGTTGTCTTTGATGGCTGATAATTTGGATGATTCATTGCTATATATTCAAGTTCATCTTCTTTATGTAGATTAAACTTTTCATCCGGAGGAAATGATTGTCTTAGCTCATTATTTAAAACAGTCAAAAGTTTCAACATTTCCTCATCATTTTTCATAGAATTTCTATCTAATTTATTATTCATATTGACATTATCCGCATATTTTTTTGATACATCTATTATTCCAGTGTTTCCAAAAGCTATGGCATAAGACATTTTTTTATTCCAGTTTCTTGCATAAATAAATGGCTCATCATAAGCCTTTTCACAAGAATCTAAATGAATCCATCTTTTTTGTTTTTGATTGTAATATTCACACCAAACATGATCTTCTTTATTCCAAATGTATCTAGCTTTCAATTGAAAACTGACTAAAACATAAGTAAACATAGCTGCCCATTCACCACATCTCCCTGATCTTGTTTTCAATAGCATTTCAGGATTATTATATCTAGGAAATCTTGTGACATTTCCACATGAGTTACATTGATAAACTTCAACATTTCCACATCTTGGATCATTCTCTTTTTCTTCCCAGTTAGCCCTTTCACCTCTTAAAAACCGTTGATTTCCATCATTTTTTCCACACTTGGAACAGTCTGGTTGATTAACCCATTTGAAAAAATCATCTTTAAAATATCTTAATAATTCTTTAACCAAAATCTCTTCATAATCTGCATTATCAGTTCCAACTTCATTTATCTTTTTGTCAACATTGTCATATATCAAAGGCAAATTCAAAGTTTCTAAAACCAATGTTTCTAAGTTATCGTTATTGTAGTATATATAGCAATGTTCATTTTTCAAGTTTGTGATCATATTGATGAAATTGGTATCATTTCCTGGTGTTGCTTTAAGTTGGGTTATAATAGATTTTCCATCTGTGTTATGAATCTTGTCTAAAACAGATTGCTTATATTTAGTTAATAATTTTGCAGCTAATTCTTCCATTGTTCGATATCCTTAGGTTTTTGTTAGGATGATTTTTAAATAAAAAAAGAAAAATGTTAATTTTAGAAAAAAGGGAGATTTAATATATATATATATATATATTTTTTTTTTTACGAGAATGTTTTAAGAATTGCGTGTTTAAAAAATAAAAAATACTTGAAATATTTGAGAGAAGAAGAATTTGAAAAAAAAAGAAAAAACCATTAAATCTGATTACCCAATTCATATCATTCATTTATTTTTAAACTATCTTTATATATATAAAAAAACACAAATATTTAAAATGAATGAAAACATTATACAAAGAAGAAAAAATATTCTACCTGAAAATGTCAATTATAGAAAGATAGGAATACTCATATTGCTCTTCACATATACAGTGATACCTTTTATAATATATCTGATGATTAATACAAGAAAGAACGTAGCAGTAAACCATTTCATTGTTATGCTTATATCATCAATACCTGTTATAATATGGTTGAATAGATTGATAACATTTATATCATATAGACTGGTAGTAGTGCCCTGATAAATGTAACATTACCTATGGAATGAGAAAAAAAAAGATATAAAAGAAGAAGAAGTAGAAAATGTAAATAGATTAAACAAATCCGGAGTTTAGTTAATACATTAAGTTAGTTGATTGAAGTTTATAATAAATACAACATAAAAAAATTACATTGTGATATTATAATGTTAGGTTTATTTAATTTTAAACAGTACATTTAATTTACTAAAATACTTGTTTCATTTATTTTTTCCCCTTTAAGTGAGAAAAACCTAAAAAGTTACTTTTTTATATATATAAATACAAATATTCTTCTTTTAGTATTTAATTCCTAATGCTTTTTTTTTTTTAAATTAATGTAGAGATTTATTTTAATATATCAATCTGATAACTCTATAACTTCAATGTGGTCTTCTTTAGGCTTTTTGATTGGATGCAAGTTTGTATTTTTTTTAAAAACTTCAGTTTTTCTCTTTTTAAGCTTTGGTTCTTTCACCGTATCATCATCATTAGTTTCATCACAATCTAATACAATAATCTCTTTTATCTCATCATCATCATCCAAATGAATAATCCTCAAATCATCATCATCAATAATCTCTTCCTCTGTTTGATTAGAACAGAATTTTTTACTATTTTCTTCAAATCTTTGTAATGCTGCAATACGAGCCATTTCATTAGCGCTCTTGTTTATATTAATCTGTCTACCACCAATCTTCAATAATGGAACTTTAGCACCAACTAATCCATTGCTAAGACCACTGCCACCAAGCCTTGCCCCTTTACCTAAAAAATTATTATACAATCCTAACGCCAAATTCGCCCATTGTTGTTGTCTATAATCCTCCCATAATTTGTGAAAATTACTGTTATGAGGTCCAATAGTGTTGTGAGCCAATTCATGGAGGAGAGTGTCCATAACATTTTCTTCATTCATTAACAAATAAGGATCTCTGTTATGTCTTAATCGGAGTAATATTTTTTGACCTTTATTCACATTCATTCCTAGTAAGTTTTCCTGTTTTGGATGAAATTCTTGTAAGTGGACTATACGCAGTTTATTTTTATGCATTAGTTTTGATACTTTATGAGAAAGGGAGTAAAGTATTCTAAGACAATCATCAGGAAAAGGACCTTTTTTGAGAGACGCAATTGTGGATATGTTAGGATTTTTGTTTTCAAGTCCAGATTGTTTTTGAGGTCGTATTGACATCTATGTATAATAATAAATGTAAAAAAGTTTTAGGTTTTAGATGAACATATTGTTTTAAAAAAAATGAATGATAATTTATTTTGTAAATTTGTTTTAACTTTAATATGATTATGATTATTTACGCTTTTGTAGAAAGAAAGAAAAATAATAATATCAAACTCCGATAAAAAAAAAATTAATAATAATATTTTATAAAGTTTATCAATTTGAAAAGATTAAATATATAAAAAAATAAATAAATTAAAAGCTTATATTTCGTGTTTCGTTTGTTTTTTTATTATTTAACAAACTGTATATATAAATATCAATATAACTATAATTAAATATTAGACATTATAAAGAACAAACTGTTTTGTTGTTATTTACATATACATAAAGTACATATATTTTATCTTAACTTTTTATCGTATACAAAATTTCACATGCCCAATTACTAAAATTTCATATAGAAATATATTTATTTTTTTTTTCTTTTTCGTCTCGCAAATGAAAAAAAATAAAATTAATATCATCGTTTTCCGCCCATTACAGAAAAAAAAAAAAAAACATAACACACTTTACACCTATATAAAAAAAAAAGGAAAGGAAAAAAAAAAACATGTGTTTCTATTAATTTGATCAAAAGCTTCTATTACTATTTTATTTTTCCAGAAATACAAAAAACATTAATCTCAATAAGATAAAGATACAAAACACAACACAAAAACCAATTAAAATATAAATACATAATATATATAAATAAATATGACACCAGCTAGAAAGAATGCTAAAAGACCTGGCTTATCTACAAACTCAGCAGCCACTGAATCAATGGTAAATCTAACAACTCCGACATTACAAGGATTATATGATGAAGATGTTGTGAATGAGGTTGATGAGGATGATTTGACTAAATATGCTAAACTACAATTAGCTAAAGAGGCAAAAGAAGAAGAAAACAATAAATCATACACTGAATTTTCTTTGCTTTCAACATCATTCTTTCAAAACAACAAATTAGGTAAATTTATAATTCTGCCAATATTGAAATTTGCAGCATTGACCTCTGTATCTGTTGTTTTATTTGAATTGATACTTAAATTGAATCCTACTTTGTACAAATTGGATACTTATAAACTGCATTTGGCTATTGGTTTTTTTATTTATTCTATATTTCCAATAATTGATTCTCTCTTCATCAGATCTGCAAGACCATATGAATCCATAACAACATTGACAAAGACTTCTAATGCCATTCTTGGTTTATATTTAGGTTTGCACAAGTACTCCATATCATTACAAAATAACCTATCCACACAAATGGTGATGATAATTTTGACTATTGGTCAAGCTGCTGTTTGGATGATGTTTGATTTTACTAAGTCTATTGTTGTTTTCAGTGGTATTATATCAGTAGCTGCCATATATCTGTTGAAGATTGATAATTTGGTTTTTGCATTATATGTTTTCAATGTAGCCTTGGCATCTTCTTTGGTTATTGGTAAATTAACTAGATATTTAAGAATGTTTTAAAAGAGGAAGAAGAAAAAATTAAATTAATACATTAAATTAAATTAAAACATTAAATAATATAGATATTAAACAAAATTAATCCATGAAAGTATATACAATATTATATAGATTTTCCCTTTTTTTTATTAAAAAAAAGAGAGAGAAAGAAACAAATAAAAACACACACAAATTTGTAAAAAAATTGTTTTCCCTTATTTAATAATAATATATAACTAGAGTAAAGACTTATTATTGATAATTTTGAAATTATATGGTAACATCAAGAAACCTTCTATAATGATAAAAAAAAGTAAGAATAATATATATTTTTCATATATATACATATATAACTGTAGTTTTAATCCTTTTTGGATAATGGAGATTGTGAATTTGGATTTTGTTGTGGATTTAATAATGAGTTAGATCTTGGTCTTGTTCCAGAAACACCATTGTTTGTACTAATCATATTATTAGCATTACCCATATTACTCTCTGAGGGAGTATATTTTTCAGTTTTAGTCTCTTTTGTAAAAGTATTTCTAAAATTTTGTTCTTCAAAAGAAGAATCACTTGTACTACTACTCATCCTTCTATTAACTTTGATTTGCTCAGGATTATGTATAGGAACTATATTCTCAACTTTGAGTGGATGTTTTTCCTGTTCTTTTTTCATATGATAATCCCCAGAATCAAAGAACTTTCTATTATCTTTCAATTTATAGTTTAATAAATCTTTTTTGTTTGGAAGTTTACCATATAGTTTATATAATTTTAGTTCTTGAGGTGTTAATTTACTCAAAGTTGATGAGTCTAATCTTTGTGAATTATCCATCTTTTTTTTTTAATCTATTAGAGATCTAGAAAAGAAGATCAATAATAATAATAATATATATTTATGTATAATATAAAATGCTTTTGGTTTTTAAAATTATGATTATTGTTTTATTTTAATTTATCTTTAAAGTTGTTTTTTTACTAAAAATATAAAATCCTTTTATATTTTTTTTTTCCCTAACACATTCCCCTTTTTCCTGTTCAAAGAATTATTTATATTAAGAAAGGTAAAGTGAAATTACATTCAATTATTTTTTTAACCCTCTCCTTTAATAAATTCGAATAAATTTTTTTTTTTTATCTAGAAAAAAAAAAAAAAAATATATATATATATTTAAATCCGGTAATATGCATGGTTATATCATCATTTAACAAATTTTAAACTTATTACATAACCAAAATATTATATTATTATAATTTTTCTTAAAACCGTAAACACAACAACAAAAAAAAATATAGCCACACACATAAAAAACTAATCACGTGTTATATATATATATATTATTATTTTTTTTCCTGCGCAAAATTTTTTAAATGGGCTTTGAAGATTTACAAAAAAAAAAAAAAAAGCTTGTCAAAGAAAAAATATAAAAAAATTTTTTTTTTTTTTTTCATGAAATCAATACATTTCCCTTTCCTTTTTTTTATTTTTTCTTTCTTCAGTTATAGATTGAAATTATCAAAAAAAAATACACACACACACAAATATATAAACATATAATTAAGAAAAAAGAACAAAACCAAACAAATAATATATCTATAAAACAAACATTACATAATATTATTAATAATAATAATAAAGGACATTTAAGTTAATATAGTAATAAAATAATATAATTTTTTTTTATAGATATATATATACATTTTTTTTTACCTCTCTTTTTCTTATAATTAATAATAATAATGCAGTATTTAACATTATTGATGCTTCTACTCACTTTAGTTGAGTCTAAACCTATAAACAATGATAGAGAACAAACTACTTTAAATATTAATATTAATAAAAGAAAAGACTATAGTAATTACAATCTTATTAGATGTGATACTAATAACAAAGATATTAATATAAATCTTGATGATCTTTGGATGAAGAATGATGAATATATGGAATTTATGGTTGATGAAAATGATATTGATTCTTATAAGAACTGTAAAATATTAGGAAATATTCAAGACATGATTAATGAAGAAGTTGAGTCCATGTTTTTTGAAGAAGAAGAAGAATACTTTGATGATAATGATGAGGACGATTTTTTACTTAAAAACTCTTTAGACGACAATATTTCAATTGATACTCTAGCAAATCCATTTTTCAAAAGGTACCGCAATCTAGAAGAAATATACCAATATATGGATGAATTAGCCTACAAATATGCCAATTTAGTTAGACTTGAAAATATTGGTACTACATATGAAGGAAGAGACTTGAAAGCAATGCATATCTCAGCACATGATCCTATTTCTCATGATCCAAATGGCCCTGAAAAATTGAAAAAGACTATTGTCATAACATCAGGGTTGCATTCCAGAGAATGGGCAACTATAACCACAACATTATGGATAGCTACAAAATTAGCTTCCAAATACAGCACTTATAAAAAAGAGACCAATTATTTGAATAATTTAGATTTTTTCATCATTCCTGTCTTCAATCCAGACGGTTATGAATACACTTGGAATGATGATAGACTTTGGAGAAAGACTAGACAACAAACTTTCCATCCAAGATGTTTTGGTATTGATTTGGATCGTTCCTTTGATTTTCATTGGCAGGATAATGAGAATCCTTGTTCTCCAAGTTATTCAGGCTCCTCTCCATTCGAATCTTTAGAAAGTAAGTTATTAAATGATTATTTGTTTGAAAAAAAACACTACTCTCCAGACTTCAAGTTACATGGATTTTTAGATTTCCATTCATATGGTCAAGAAATATTATATCCTTATGGTTTTTCATGTGATTTACAACCAAGAGATTTAGAAAATTTACTAGAATTATCTTATGGTATGGCTAGATCTATCAGATTGAAAACTAAAGAAAATTATCAAGTCATGCCTTCTTGCAAAGATAAAGGTTCTGACTTGATTCCTGGATTCGGTTCAGGAAATGCTTTAGATTACATGTATCATTCAAAAGCTTATTGGGCTTTCCAATTCAAGATCAGAGATTTAGGTGAAAAAGGGTTCCTTCTACCAAAGAAATATATTAAACCAGTTGGAAAGGAAAATTACGCAGCTGTTAAACACTTTTGTGATTTTATTTTAAATCCAGAGTTGTAATATATTTGTGAATAATGATTTTTTCGATTAATTTTTTTCTATATTTTTTTCTATATTTTTTCTTCTATATATTTTTTTTTTTGAAACTTACATATTTATATTAATATATATTTACCTTTTTAATTCTTTCTGTTTATTCTTTATTCTTTTTTCTGTTTTTTTGATTTATTATTATTATTATTTTTTAGAAGAACAATTGAGAGTAATTTTTTATAACTCAAGAAAAGAATAACCACTAATATGATAATGAAAGAGGTTAGATAGGCTATCAAATATATTATTGATAAAGGCAAAAGTCCAAATACCAACTTTTCCAAACTAATATAGATAGTAAAACCATCAATTTTATCACTTAATGGTATTGCAGTAAATTGTATTAAAACCTCATTTTCATTTTCATTCACATAAAAAGTTAAATCATCAAAATCTACTGAACTAACAGGAGTCCAACAAATTTTATTGAAAAAAGAATTTTGCTTATTCAGGAGTTTGTCTTCAAGTGGTACATTTTGAAATATAATGTTTACAGTTTGTTGGTTAAATGTATTTAGATCTTTAATAGGAATATATTGATAAAATTGATTCAGTCTTTTATCAGCAAAGTAATTCAAAATCATGTTTGCTGAAGTGGTGTCATTTGGGTTTATTAATTTGTTATCATAAATCTCATCTGAAAATGGCTTAATAAATTGTGTTATGGTATTAGCCGTAGAGATGTTTAATAAAAATGAATATATATATACAAGATAAACCAACTTCATATCTAACAAAAGTTAAAAGAAAGAAAGAAAGATTAGATAGATTAAATAATATAATAATTATTGATATTTATTAAACTTTCTACGGTTATCTCTTTATTTAGTTATTTATTTTTTCTCTAAGGTGTCTAGAAAATTTACACTCGCATTTTTTTAAAAATTTATTTTTTGCTCTTCCTTAAAAAAAGAACCCTTTACATATAATTAAAAAAAAAAAAATAACGAGAAAAAAAAAAAAATAATATAATCACTATTTTGTTTTACAACAAATCAATGATAAATAATTGTTGAAAAAAAGCATAAAATTTTAATATCCAAATAAAAACATAAAAAAACAAACTAATATCAATTAATATAATCAATATATTGCATTAATTAACTAAACTAATGATTTTTAGAAGAAGAATGAGCAGTAATGCAAACAATAGACAAAGACCCAATGTTGTTATCAATCATACAACTTCTCCATTCACAAGTTCATTTACAAACCAAAACATTCGTTATTTCAATACATTTATCAAATTTTTATACAGGTTTATTATGCTAGTGCTCCTACCCATAGGATTGGGTAATTTTGCTAGAATATTAATAGATCAACTCACTTATTCAAAGACTGGTATAAGAAACGAATTAGTCCATTATTGGCAAAGCATGGAGGTTCTTAGTCCCTTGACAGATGAATATAACACAACTTCAGAAAACAATTACAAACTAGTTTATATTGGTGCAAATAGCGGGTCTATCATTGGTGATTATCACAACATTATAGTCTTTTATACGTCAAAAATGATTAGATCATATATCATAAATAACGAAGATACTTTTGTGAAAAGATTTTTGCTTAAATGGTATTCATTAATAGTCAAGACTTTAACAACATCTCTTTTGCTAATATATGGATCAATAACCACTTGCTACATGTGGTTTGCATTAGTCTTTTTCTCAGTCTGTGTTTGTGTTAGCATTTATATGAAGTTTAAATCAATGATAAAAATAATTACAAACATGTTATAATTATATGAAATATATATATAGAGGTATTTTTTTTTTTAAATATTTTTATTTATTTAAATAAACTGTTTATTTGATATTTTCTTTCTTCCTCAATAATTCTATCTAAAGCAGTCAATCTTAAATCTTCACCAGAATGAGCAACAACTCTTTTGTTTTTATTAATAAACTCTTCAGTTATTGGACCATTTTCAACCATTAAAGTCATTAATTCATAAGCAATTTGAGCAGCAGCTGTTGTTGTGATTTCTGCTGTATCATATGGAGGAGACACTTCAACTACATCTGCACCAACAATATTTAAACCTTTTAATTTTCTTAGTATATGAATCAACTCTCTATTGGTTAATCCTCCTACTTCCATAGTACCTGTCCCTGGGGCAGCACTTGGATCTAAAACATCAATATCTATAGATATATAAACAGGTTTATCCTTTGGCAAAGTCTTTAAAATTTGATCAACAACTGTTTGAAGACCATCTTCATCTAACAAAGCATCAGCAAGAATTCTTTTGAATCCGACTGCATTATCTTCTTCATAATCCTCCCATCCATCACCGCTCAATCTTGTTCTTAAACCAACATGCAAATTATTTTCTTGAGAAATCAAACCATACTTATGAGCCAACCAAAGCATAGATCCATGAGTAAACTCAGAAGTATTTGAAGACCAGAAGGAAGGATATTTATCTGGGGCCCAGGTATCCAAATGAGAATCAAAGTGAATAACAGTAACCTCCCCATAAACTTCATATAAACCTTGTAGAATAGGCAATAATATAGAATGATCACCACCAAGAGACATATATCTTGGAACAGCACTTGTGTTTCCTGGAAGTGATAATAGCTGTTTGTAAGCCAATTGCATCTGTTTCAAAGCAAGAGTGTTATCCATTGGTGTTACAGGAATATCACCGCAATCCAAAATATTAGCCCAGTTGTCAAATGGATTTATTCCAGCTCTGAAATTGAAACCTCTCCATTTATCCTGTCTCATAGATGCACTTCTGATCCCTTGTGGACCAAATCTTGTTCCACTTCTAAAACTTGTTGCTGTATCAAAAGGAACACCAATTATAGCAATATCAAAAAGTTCAAAATCATTAGAGGAATCTTTGTCCATCATTAAACAGTTTTGAAATGGTAAATGTGCAAATGATTGGATACCTTGATATGCCCAGAAAGACCCCCATAGATCTTCCAAAGAAGGTTTTGAATTTATTGAAAAATCTTGAGAGGATGGTTCCTTGTATGCGTGATATTTTGAGTTTTGTTGCAGGGATTCATAAGAAGAATGTGCGGCTGAAATGGTTGAAAACAGCAATAATAAAGATAGAGATAACTTCATTATATTAAAAAAAAAATAAATAATAAGAAGCAGAAAAAAAGAATGAAGTAATAAATAACTGGATGTTTGGTTTATGAATATTATTTTTTATTTAAATATTTGTTTCAATTAATTTATGTTATTGCTTTATATAAGAGACTATTTAGGAGAGGTTCGCTAATTTTTCTTCTTCTTCTTTTAGCCTCGTTAAATTTGGGATTTGTGTTTTTTTTTTTTTTTTTCTCTTTCGCTTATCTCGCTAATTTTTATCTTAATCGTTTTGAATATCCTCTCGCAGATTCATACTTTCGCTAATAAAAAAATTAAAACAACCGAAAAGGAATAGTATATATAAGAGTGAGATACTACAGTATTGACAACTGTCTTTTATAATTATATATAAATAACCCAAATCACTATATATACATAAACACATGAAACTAACAACTTTAGCTGTTGAACTTCTAGCTGCTACTTTTCTTTTTCCAGTTGATGCTTTTCAACAACAAATTGTATCTCCACAACAACAAAATTTTCATAAAGAGAATAAAGAACCATCTTTACAAGACTTATGGGGTTCTTATTGGCCATACCAAGGAATACAAACTTTTGCTCACTTACCCTTTTCAGAGTGTTTATTAAACAGATCAGAAACATTTGATATTGCTGTTGTTGGTGTTCCATTTGATACTGCAGTCACTTTTAGACCAGGTGCCAGATTTGGTCCGCAAGGGATTCGTAAATCTTCTCAAAGACAAACTTCCTTAAGAGGATTCAATTTCAGAGCAGGAATAAATCCATTTGATGATTGGGCTCATATTTTGGATTGCGGTGATATTCCTGTAACACCAATGGATAATAAACTTGCTTTAAGACAAATGACTGAAGCATATGAAAACTTGCTTATTGGAAGAAACAGTACTAGTGAGGGGGAAAATGGTGAAATCTTGACCCCAAGATTGGTTTCTTTGGGTGGTGATCATTCTATAACCTTACCAGCTTTAAGAGCTTTGGCTCAATTGCATGGTAATATAACTGTCATTCATTTTGATTCTCATTTGGACACCTGGGCTCCAAGCAAGTTCCCATCTTTTTGGGATTCAGATATTGGTGATTTTAACCATGGTTCCATGCTTTGGATGGCTAAACAAGAAAATTTATTAGCAACAAGTGGTAACATGCATGTTGGTCTAAGAACAAGACTTTCAGGAACCACTTATGAAGATTATGATGATGATATTGATGCAGGCTTTGAAAGAATTCATGCTGATGATTTCTTAGAAATTGGTGTAAAGGGAGTGTTAGAACAAATTAAGAATTATTTGGGTGAAACAGAAGAAGAAAGATTGGCTAGAAAAATTTATATCTCTGTTGATATTGATGTTTTAGATCCAAGTGCTGCCCCAGGGACAGGTACTATGGAAGTAGGTGGTTTACTATCCAGAGAGTTGATTTATTTGTTAAGAGGTTTAGACAAATATAATGTTGTTGGTGCAGATATTGTTGAAGTATCTCCACCATATGATCCATTAGAAATTACTCAATTGGCAGGTGCACAAGTTGCTTATGAATTAATCACATCTATGGTAAAGAATGGACCAGCTGTTAAGTCTATAAAATAATTTATATATATATTTAGTTATTTAAGCATTTCAAATAATATTGTATAAAAGAAGTTATATCATATTTATAAGAACGAGTCACGGTTATAGACACACTCTATAATTTTTAAAGATCAATTGTATTTTAAAAAAGATTTTATCCGATAAGGACCCTATATATTTTTTTTTTTTTTTTTATAATTTCTCCTAAAAAAAAAATAAAAAAAAAAAATTTGTTCTGGATTTATAGCCACATATTTTTTTTTTTACCAAGAGAAAAAAATCAAAGAAAAAAACATCATAAAAGCACGTCAAAAATTTGAAAATTTAAAAAAAATATAAAATTACATTTTATTAATAATTATTGTTTTAACATTGCTATTCATAAACAAGTAAAAAAGTAATATTAATAATAATTATTATACAACCAAGAAACATTGATAGTATATATTACTTTTTATAAGAAATCATTATTATAATATATATATGAATATATATATGAATATATATATATAAGAAGAAGACACAAAAAAAACAGATAATATAACAATTATTTTATAATTCTTTATATATATATATTTTTGTTGATTTTGTTTTTTTTATATTTTGAATTGTTACATTAGGTTTACTTTGTAACATTAGAAATAGGCAAAAAAAAAAATCTTTTATTATAAAAAAAAAGAAATATTATAATAGATAAGCTGATCATAAATATTACTACGTCAATAATATAAATAATTATCATAAAGTTGTCACCAATTAATCTAGACACTAAAAGTAACGGTCAAAGTATTGGTGCTCCAAGTCAACATCAACAAAAAAATCCAACAAACAAACAACCTAACACTACTCCTGCTTTTGCCAATACTTTACCAAAAGAATTATCTTCTTTATTTGTAGATAAAGATCAATACAAATATCTTTCTAAACCATTAACTAAAGAGCAACTTAGGGAAGCTAGAAAGTTAATTGATCACAAAATAGAATTAAACAATTCTCTTCCCAAAGAACAAGCATATTTGGATAAGGAAGGAAACTTAAAAGTAGCTAAAGTTACAAGATACATTCCAACAAACTTAATTCTTACAAAGGACGGTCAACTAGTATTGAAAAACCCACAACAACAGGTTGATTATATGAATTTTATTGGTGAACCTCTAGATACTAATACTGATACCAAAAGAATTAATAATAGCAATAAGCTCAATAGATTAATGCAAAAAGTTAACAACTTATCAATGAACAATACAAGTAACAACCCTTTTTTAAATAATGCAAGCAATGAAGAAATAACCTTAACAAATAGTAGTAATGACCATTTGAAATTAAAGAACAGAAATAATCCATTTTTGAGTCCAGCATCACCAGTTATTGGATCAAGACCAAATAGTTCTATACATAATGATTTACCAAATTCATCGTCTACTCAAGTTGAAGATTTGAACAGAGGTAATACCAATTCCATAACATATGATCAAATGATACAACAGCAAAAACTTGTATTAAATACATCAACTTCCATAATAACAAAATCTTCTGCAGAAAGTGTAACTTCTTCTTCTTTTATTGAAAATAATTTCCCTGTATTTTCTAATTTGAATAATCCAGATTTCAAACTGCCAAAACAGACAAATGTGTATAATAGTAATAGTAATAGTAATAATAATAATACAAAACAGGTTAAAACAGGTAGTTCTAGTAAAAGACTCTTGTCAAATTTGAACAAAAAATTAAAGACAACAAGTGCAAATGTATCTTCATCAACAAATAAAGACTTTCCACCATTATCTCCAACTTCAAAAACTTTTAACTGGGAAAACATTGATATCAAGACATATGAAGGTTTGTTACCATGGGAAAAACATGTTGAATTGATGCAATGGATAGATCCAATACCAGCATATCCACCAAGTTATAATAAATGTAACCCACAAGCTATGTCAGGAACTATCCAATACCCAATATTTGAAGAAGCACATGATCCTACAATCACAGCTCCTCCGGATTATAAACCTGGTATTGAAGGTATAACAATAGTAGCTATGAAAGTTGAGTTTTTATCACCTTTTGATAAAGCAATGCTTAGACATTGGAAGTACTACATTTTTGAATTAAACTCTACTCAAATTAACTTCTATCATTTAGATGATGATTTGACTAAAGATATACCAAATTACAAGGATGGGAAAGATGATTCTTGTCAGATTAGAGAAAAAGAAAAAAAAAATGATTTCAGTTCATATTCTGAACATTATCAAATTATCAATGAGAAAAAAGTTTGGCTTAACAATGCTAATGGAAATAATTTAAACAACAATAATAACAGTACAAATTTTACATCTAATTACAAAAATGGGGTTGAAGAATATATTATGTCTAAATTAGAGAGCAGAGAAATTTTACAAAAAGTTATGGAAAAACCAGCTCAATATTTGACAAATGAAAAATTGTGTAAATCTTTTTCTTTACAAAATAATGATTTTGGTATTGCCACTGATTGCAATGAAAGACCATATATTTTAAGGTTAAGAAGTGAAATGGAACAATTCTTGTTAAGTTTTTCTAATGTCATGGATATGATTAATTGGTCTGTTTATTTATCTGTTGGAATTGGGATCAGTTTGGATTTGGATGAAAGAAATTATCCAAATTATAGAATTGTTCCTATTGGAAGCAGTAGAAGCAGACGTAGAAGAAGGAGATTTTTAAGAGAAGAAAGACGTCAAAGACTTTTACTAGAACAACAAGAACAATTAGATATTTATAGTCAACAAAACCTGAAAAAATATCAACAACAACAGCAACAGAGTCAACATTTAATACCTCATAAAACTAGTATTTTAAATTTTTCAAGATTGAGAACAACATCAATTTCTTCTTTAAGTCACAATTATACTAGTGGTGCAAATTTAGAAGCTTTAGAAAGAAGAAGATCATCTTTAGCTAATTTGAATGATTCTCTACTTCAAGATGAATCTTCTAGTTTGTTAGAACTGTGTAGTACTATTGAAGCTGAAAGAAGAAGAAGAATGTCTAACAATCAATCTCTCCAATCCTTTGATTCCTTATTCCATAATTTATCACCTAGTGGAACAAATGGTGCTATTGATGATACTGAAAGCTCTGCTGTTGATGATGATGAGGATGATGAATATGAAGGAAATGACTTTGCTCATGATATAAATAATGATCAAGTCTTAACAGAAACTGAACAGTCAACTGAAACAGGAGAAGTAGTATTTCCATTGATTGATAATGATATTAGACAGATTGAAAGAGAAAATAGAAAATTAATGGAACATTACACAAGTTTGACCATAAAAAGAGTTTTGAGAGAGGATGAAAATGAAGAAAAAAATTTCAAACAAACATTGAATACTAATGTTCAAGGTTCACCATCTCAAAGTAATGATTCTCCTGAAAATCTTGATAGAAATAATCCTGCATTGCTTTTAACTCATGCTTTGACAACTATTCAATTTGCTCCTGACAAAAAAAAAAGTAATTCTAGCTCTGAATTTAAAAGAACTCAATCTAGAGAATCAGAAACTAGTCAAAGAAGTAATGGTAATATGGTTAAAACATTAAGATCTACACATAGTGTTTTAAATTTATTAGGCACATCCACTGATAATACCAAAAACAATAAAAGTAGCAAAAAATTAATTTCAAAGTTATTTAGCAAAAAATCATTTTCATCTTCTAGCACAGATAAGTTTACTAAGAAAAAAGATGCTAAAGAAAACACTTCACCAGCTAAAATACAGAAGAATGGTACTGAAATTACTGTTGATAGTTTAATTACTGCTGTTCCAACAGAAAGAAGACAATCGTTAGTTTCTGTAAAGAGAGAAGCAAGACCAAGTTTATCTCCACCAATTGTAACAAATAATATAGGAAAAATTGTCAAGAAAGAAACTACTGGTTTACCTATTGCCAATAAACCTACAAACCAAGTTGCTGATTCTATTGAAAGAAACATTTTAGATACAGAAAGACAAATTATGGAAGAAGAACTACAGTTAGAAAATCTTTCACCTGAAGATGAAGATATAAGAGATGTAGAAGAAGAAGAAGACGAAGAAGGAGAAAATAAAATAACAACAACAGTCGGTGACGATTTGGAAAATGATGAGAGTAGAATGAACACTTATGAAAGGGAAGGTTTACAATTTGAAGAAGTTGGTGATTATGTTTATTTCCCTCAAAAGACTAATGTTTTACAACAGCAAATCACAAGAGCTAGAAGCAACAGTAATGTTCAGAATGAGGTTTCATCAGGAAAGAATACATATAATTCTTTGAGACATGTGTTTACAAATGAATCTGTTAGAAGAAGATCTGCTTCAATACATTCTCAGATATCTTATTCTAGTAAAAACAATATTGTTTCAACTACCACTTCACAAACACCAGAAAAATACATTTGGGTACCACCTAGAAAGATAATGACAAAAAAAAAATATATCAGAGAAGCAATAGGTTGCATTAAGCCATTACTTGAAAATGAAACATGGCATGGAAAAGTAATATCCACACCATGTCTAGCGCCAATGTATGACACAAACAATCCACCAATATCTGGTATATTGAAGGAACTAGAGAAAGTTGATGCTATTAATGAAAAGAACGCATCGTTGTTTAAGTATGGATTCTCTCAGCACGATGGTAAGAATAAACCTAGATTCAAACTGATTTTGAGAAGATGTAAAAATCATTATCTGAAGCAATCAGTTGTTGGTCCAAGTGGTTATGTAAGATTGTAGTATATAAAGAGAGTATTATATATATTGCAATTGTTTAAAGTAGTAAATAACAAGGAATCATTGCAAATACCGTTACTGCAATCATTATCATTCCTTTTTTATTAAAACTTTCACCATCAGGATCAAATTCAGATTTCCCAAACACTGGAATTTGATCAAAACTTTGATTTGAAATATCTTTAAATGTATTATTTTTTCCAAATTCATTGTTTTTTTGAAGCGAAAGGTTTGTAGCTTTGAAATAATTTATTATGAATAGTATTGTAATCAGAATTATAGTATATTGAAGAAAAGATTTCTTTTTAAAATGAATCATATTGAAATGAATATATATATATATATGTATGTATGAAAAATTGAAATGTTTTGTTTGGTTAATGAAAAAGATTTAGATGAGTTTTTGTTTTTTTTTAAAAAAAAAAAAAAATGATTACATATGTTTTCCCCTATATAGAAAAGAGAAAAAAAATAGCTACAATCCTAGATGAAGTACTTTTTTTTTTCGAGTTTTAAATAGACACTCTACATTTTTATATTTATTTCTAAATGATTTAAAAAAGGCTTTTTAAAATTTAAATAACTTTATATATATAGATATGAGCTTAAACGATGTTGCTAAATATTACTTTATTCCATTTCATTTTATTTCATTATTATGACTATTATTTCTATGTGAAATATCTATCACCAAAATCACCTAAACCAGGAACAATATATCTTTTTTCATTCAAACATTCATCAATCATACCAGTAACAATTTTAATAGTTGGATGTTTAGCTTTAACAATTTCAATACCTTCTGGACAACTGATAATGTTTACAAATATAATTTTGTCTTCCTTGTATCCATTTTTGATTAAACAATCAATAGCCATTAAGACAGAGCCACCAGTAGCCAACATAGGATCTAATAAGAAAATATAATCTTGCTCATTATATTCAGGAAACTTGGAGTAAAACAATTGTGGTTGGAAAGTTTCCTCATTTCTTTGAATCAAAATCTTTCCAATTTTACAGTCAGGAAGAATATTTCTCATTTCAAACTCCATACTTTCACCGGCTCTTATAATAGAGACACCAATAATATTAGTGTTTTTGACTAAAGGCTCAAAACCTTGATACAATTCATTTAATGGTGTAATGATTTGCTGGGATTTTAGTGGAAGCAAGTTCAAAGTTTCTTCAATCAATAATCTGATCAATCTATTGTTGTAGAAAATAAAATCCTTGTTGCTAGTGTTAACATCTCTGATATATGTGTATATCAATTTCAATTGATTAGTTAATCTTAGCAAGTAAACTTTATCACCAAACTTGGTGTCATTAAAAGAAAATCCAGTATATTGAGTAACAGACATTGTTCTTATCAAAAAGAAGATCAAATATAATATTTAAGCAACACTGGTTTTTTGATACAATTTTTAATATATAAAGAAATAAGAAGAAAAATGAGAAGTTAAAAAAAATAATCCATACATTATTTGTGAAAAATAATTTTTTTTTTTTTTTGTATTAAGGATTATTTTGTTATACACAAGTGTAGCAAAATGGAAAAAAACAATACTTACACACCCAAGTGGTCATGTGCATATATGCTGAAAGAACATTCAAAAAAGATTATCAAAAATGTTTATTATAAAAAATATATACATATATATATATATATTTATATTTATGTATTCTTTTTAATTAATAAAATTAAATGGCTTTGTTAAAAGATATAATCATGTTACCTTTAACCATGGAGATACCATAATCAATTTTATCATCATAAATATCTTCAAATGGGTTTTCCATAGTTTCTCTTTCCTTCATTAATTGAGCTTCCTCTTCATCACTCAATATGGTTAAGTCCTTAAGAATATACAAAACACTTTCATCTAGAACCATATCTAAATTGTCTAAATCATATGATAGTAATTTACCTTTCATTTTCAAGTTTTTACCAATATAAACTTCAACAGTATCGTTAATATAGTTGTTTAATTCTAATATTTGTTCTTTAGCAATTTTAAGAGGTTGAACTTGTGGTTGATTGTGGTGATAATGGTTGTTGTGATGATAGTTGTTATATTTATTATTGTTGTTGTTATTGTTGTATCTGTTATTGTTGTATCTATTGTTATTGTTATTATTGTTGTTGTTATTATTAAATCTGTTATTATATCTGTTATTATTAGTATTAGTGTTGTTATATCTGTTGTTGAATTTACCAGTATTACCACCAGCAGTAGAAGCAGTGTTATTATTAGTATTAGTGTTACTACTCATAATTAATAATGAAATATTTATTTAAAAAAGGATTAAGTATATATGTTACAAACTGTACTTGGTTTTTATAAAAGTAATTATTTATATTTTTTATATATATATTTTCCCCCAATAATATTATTGTTTATTAGATTAAAAAAAAAAATTTTTTTTTTGTTAACCCAAAAACAAAAATATAAATAAAAAATTAATAGCCACTTTACAATATATAGTCACATGACAATATGCTTAATTTAGGGTAAAATATCATCTTTTATTAGAAATAAAATAAAGATAAAGATACTTTCTTTTTTAATAAAAAAATATATAAATATATATATTACAATAACAACATCTAATATATATATTTGTTTAAATATTGTTTTATATAATATTAAATATATTTACTGTTGTATTGATTTAACTTAATTGTATCTCCTATCATAGAAATTAAAGAAAAAAATTTTTTTTTACAGTGTGAAAAAAAAAACACTTACAGGACATAATTCAAAGTTTGATGATGAAAGAAAAAAAAGACATAAACAACTTTAAAATAAAAGTATACAAAATAAGAAGAACAGAATAGACCATTATTTAAATAATAAAACATATAAATAACACTACTATTTTATTTATTATTATTTTAAATGTCCTCTTTTTTAAATAATTTTAAAGATTCTATAGTAGAATTAAGACAAGCAGTCAACCATCATTATGCTGATAAAGATGCTATCGCTGATAAACAAGCATCCATTTTTGCTGTAAATTATAAGCTCTGGAACTATGTTTACCAATATGTATGGTCTAAAGAAATTAATTCATATCACGATTTAGTTAACCATATTCAAAATGATTCCTCCATCAATTCTATCAACTGGAAAAGAATCTATACTATAATTATAATTGTCTGTGTTTACTCTTTATTCAGAACTAGACTTTTGAAAAACTATGAAAAGACTAAACTGAATCAAATGGTTGATGAAAATAAAGAAGCAGTTTGGAAAGAATTAAACAAGAATAAAGAAAAAGGTGTTTCTGAATGGGATGGTGACTATAACACTGAAGTCTCTCAAGAAAATGAAGAAAATGAAGAAGAAGAAAAATCTAATTCTACAGGTTTTAGTTTTGGTAAAAAAAGTAAAGCTAAATATAAAAAAAATGTTAAACTATTACAAAAGAAGTATGAAGAAATTCAATTACAAAAGCAATTACAACAAGAACAAGATGATGATGATGATTTAGCTGATATTGCTGATTTATTAGAAGATTGAGTTAATTTTATATAAAAAAAGTAATAAATATTAGAAAAAATATATATATATATCTTAAAATAAATTATAATTATATACATATATATATATATATTATAAGATCTTTATTTAAAAGTGTGATAATTCTTATATTCATTTCTACATTGATGTGAGTATTGTAACAAAGATTTGGTTTATAGATATGAGTCACATGATAATGTTTGGAAAAAAATTTCTTTTTTTCTTTTCTTGATCTTTTCTTTTTTAAACAATAAAATCAGATTCATTAATTTCAATAACAATAAATATATACTAAATCTCTATTTATATAAAAGAAAATAACACATACCTTGACTTGTGATAAAAATAATAATGTCTTTTTTCAATTTTGATTATTCAGCTACTAACAGCTCCTTACCTCACCCTATTACACCATTACCAGTCAACCAAGCATCAACCAATTCATTAAGTTACAAAATTGGTAAAAATTATAAAAGATTGCCTCATCTTTTCAAAAAATCACAATTCTATACTGGTGATCTTGTTCCTCTTGATATTTTAGACAGATATAACAAAGTTGATGATGGTGTGGAGAGATATGGTGACAAATACAAACATAAAAAAGTAAACAAGTTGAAAACAAATGAAGATCAGAATGATAATAGTAATAATAATACTGATGAAGATCAGGGTGATTTTATGAAAGCTGATGGAGAAGATAAACTAGACCATCCTTTCCATCTTGAATTCATACCACAAGAACTAAAATCTATCATTAAAAAAAACTCAAACAACAGTGCTCTCCAAAAACAGGCTGCATCTTCTAATAAACTATTGAATTTGTTTGATCCTACAACAGCTGCACAAAAGAAAGATGGTGAAAATCCTGCAATAGATGATATAGATTTCAATAAAGAATTCTCTAAATACATTTCTGAAGAAGCTGAAAAGAAAGATAATGATGATGATTTAGATCAAGGTGAAGAAGAGGAAGATGAAGATGAAGCCTTTGATGATGAAGACGATGATGGTGATTATGATGCTGAAAACTACTTTGATAATGGTGAAGATGATTATGGAGACGATGGTGGTAATGACGAAGCTGTATTTTAATATATATTCATATAAAAAAAAAATAATATTAAAACGGAAGTGTTTACTTTGAGTTGTCCTTTTTAGCATTATATATTAAATTTTATTGTTAATAATTATAAAAATCACATAAACGTTTAAAAAAAAAAAAAAATTTTTTTTATATCTATAAATGGGAAGGGGGTTTACTTCGTTGGTGGAGGTGGTCTTCTAGACATATTGAAAATAGGTTTCATTGGCTGACTAGGAACTCTTGACTTTGAAAATGTTCTTGTACTTTCAATTCTTCCACCCATTTGATAGTTATTATTATTATAATTATTGTTGTTTATCATTTTAGTGTTAGGAAGTGGAGGTAAGTCATCATGGACATTAAAATAATCGTTCATCTCACTATTTGTTGATTGTTCAAACGGTACTCCACCGCCAATAACTTTTTCCAGTATTTGGAAATCCATCTGTTCTTTTGATAATTGTGAATTTTTACTTGATTTGGAGTTTGTTAAATTGTTATTACCGTTTGTATCATGATCCATGTAAAAATCCCTATTATCATGGTTGATATTAAATTTATTATCTCCCCTAAAATTCATATGTCTATCATCAGCATCTTGGTTTGTAAATCCATTGTAACCTTGCTGGTTTTTAAAAGTAAACATCTTACCTTTCAATTCCCTAAGTTTGGCAAACAATGGCTCAGAAGATGAGGCAGAAGAGCCTGTAGAAGATGGTGGTTGTATATCTGAAGGTTGATTATTTCCATTGTTTCTTGTGTTTACAGTTTCAAATGCTGGTGCATAATTAGGCTGTTGTTGTGAACTATGTGCTTGTTTGTACTGTTGTCTCTGTATTGAATCCTGTGATGATCCAAATTGATAAGAAGAAGGCCTTGAAGATGAGGGTGTCACACTTTTATTATTCAAATAATTATTGATTTCTGGCTCTGATGTTACAACTCCATGTTGGTAGTCACCATCATAATTGTTATTACCTCTTATATTTGCATTTGGTAAACTTGGGATCTCTCTATTACTCACTGATTGAGAGAATGATTGAATATCATCCAAAAGATCGTTATTTTTAGCATATATTTGATTAAAAGTGTTTCCATATCCATTAGATGTAAAAGAATTTCCTAATTCATCTGTTCCCATCATACCGTTCCCATTTGTTGAGCCTAAGTTAAAGGACATCTCTAAGTAAATTTTACCAGCATATTCTGAACCATTCTGTAACTCAATCCATCTATCATCTCCATCTTCTTCATTAGCAAAAATTGCACTAGTGAAATCAACTTTTGCCTTTCCAATGAATTTTGGTGCATTATTGGTTTCATGAAAGCAATCAATATCCAATAAAGGTTTTATTTCAGGTGTAATTTGAAATTTAGCCACAAAAGACCAGTCTGGTTTTTGACCACCTCTAAAACAAACTTTAGATCTACAAGTCATATGCCCTACTCTCAAAATGATAAAAGGCGATTGTTTATCCATTTTTTTAACATTAATCAATTCTTTCGCTCTATGAACAAAGACTGTTAAAGTTCCTGTTACACCACTATTAGCAGTCTCAAATTGTGACATAAATTTGTATAGTAATTTCTTTTTATATAATAAAA
This sequence comes from Hanseniaspora sp. CRUB 1602, assembly GCA_030573575.1. Taxonomy (NCBI): domain Eukaryota; kingdom Fungi; phylum Ascomycota; class Saccharomycetes; order Saccharomycodales; family Saccharomycodaceae; genus Hanseniaspora; species Hanseniaspora sp. CRUB 1602. The sequence continues at coordinate 45,878 of JAJMDL010000033.1, read as the reverse complement.
AGTTTGAGATTAACTGAATTCTGGGTTGTATTATTACTACACTTTTTTTTTGCATTTATGTTAATTTTTTTTTTTAATGCGTTTTTATTTCTTTAAATTAAATGTTATTTTATTTTTTTTAAAGAAAAAACATAATCTTCAATTTATATTTTGTTTACATATGTATATCCCGATTCGGAAAAAATGATTAATTAAATCAAAATTTTAAAATAATAATAATATATTAATTATCAAAAAATATACACTCTTTTTATAATCATATATATATATATTTTTTTTAATATCTATAACTATTGTTTCTTCTGTTACTACTACTACCATAACTTTTTTTTTCACTTCGATTAAATCTAGAGCCACTATTATTAGTATTATTATTACTACTGTCAGTATCAAATCTTGAGGTGCTTTGTTTTGATTGATTGCTATCATTATTACCTCTACGACTTGATTCAGCACCATAGGAATACTTATTTTCTTTAGACTCATGTAGTTTTCTTGGTTTTATTTTTCTTTTATGAATTTGAGCTTGCTCAATAAAACTCTCTTTCCTATATGGATCATATCTGAATTGAGAATGGGTTTGATATTCGTTGACTTTTTTAACAAATTGGTGTGTGGTTGGTGGGTATTTCAAAGAAACCCAAACTTGAGATATTATTTTTTTTATGTCTCTGGAATAATCACTACTTGGATAATTTTTAATAAAAATTTTTTGAATTAATGTACTGAAATATTCTATCAAATCAACATTATTATTTCTTAGTTGTTCAATCAAATAAACAGTTAGTGGTACTTGATCCAGTTCTGCAAATAACTTTGAAATCCATACACCAGTAAACTTATCAACTTTCAAAATATTCTCCAAAATCAGTAAAGCTTTCTCGGGATTTAAATTAGTATGATTTATAGGTGGCTTTGAAAATTTCATAAGTTTTTCTGTTTTTGTTTCTGTCCTTATAGTAGTTAATGACTCTTGTACAGCTGGTGATTTTGATTTTGGACCAGATGGCAAAGATAATCTAGAAGCCGGACTTGTTGGAAGAGATCTTTCACTCTCAACTGTACCACCAAAACGTCCCTTAGGCACAATAACAACCCCTACTGGTTTATCTTTGTTTTCAATAGAACCTTCAAATCTGCTTTCAACTGCCTTAACATCAGAACCATAATCAAATTTACGTCTTTTAATAACATTAGTTTCACTATCTTGTTCTTCCAACTTTCTCTTATTTTGATTTTCCAATTCTCTAGCTTCAATTTCTTCCCTCTCTCTTTCTTCTGCTTCTTCGAGTTCTTTTGCTTCTGCCTCTTTTTTTAATCTATCTCTTTTATCCTCAATTTTTTGCAACAATTTTTGTTGCTGTTCCTCCAATTCAAGTAATTGATCAGCTTTCTCTTTCATTAAAACATTCATTTCTTCTAATTTACCATTCAGTTTAATAGTAGCAACCATAATATCAATTTCTTCATCTTCAGGAATATATCCCAAATAAACTTCTACAGAATGGCATTTTTTAAACTTGGTCTTTGCAAATCCATTCAAAGAAGTCAATGAAGCAATAAGTTCTTCCCTATTTTCAATAACTAATTTGTCATTAATAGCTTTCAGTAAAATATCTATTAAAATATCAATATCTGGTAGGCTATGTATGGATTTACTAATAATTTGAATAGCTGCTCTAGAATTCAAGTATTCATTATCTAAAATTAATTCACTTATTTCAAATACAAAGCACTTTGTCCAATTTAAATATTCTTGTTTAAAATTATTAACTTGATCATTATTCAAACCCATTTCATAATGGTTTAATTGAACAAATATTCTATTCATAAAAACAGAAAAAAATAGAGCTTCATTAGTAGATATACTAATAAGCAATCTTTTCAAATAATCTCTTGTAAACAACAAAGTTAATACATGAATTAAATTTTCACTACTTAAAGTTAAAAACATAAATTCCACAGAATAGATAGCTTCAGCAACACCCATTATTGAATTTTTTAAAACACATTCTTCCAAAAAATATTTCAATCCTTCATTCTGATAATTCTCTTTAGTATGTTTAGTTAAGATATTGCAAATTTTATTGTATGACTTCTCAGTAAAACTTAGATCAAATTTGGCAAAATTTGTGAATTTTAAAGCACCAAATGCCAAATTTTTTAAAGAATATCTCCAAAAATCTTTTACAAGATTAGTAGTAGTTCCAACGCTTTTTTCTAAATTCAGATATAAAATATCATCAGAAGCTATTTTTTTTGAAAATAATACATGTCTCCAGGAATTGGATACAAATGGAGATACAGATAAAGCATTATCAAAATTTTCCAAATTAAAAATACAATCAAATTCTTTTTCACTTACACTAGACTTAATAAAATCAATCATTAATCTCAAAACAGTATTGATTGAATCATATTTGGAGTTAATAGATGATGATAATTGGAAAGAGTCATAAAATATATCTAAAGGCCAAATAATTAATATTTCAAATAATTTTTGTGCAAGAGTCATATCATCTTGATTATTTTTTTGTTTAAACAAAGACAATAATCTTAAACTGGTTTTATTGGTGTGTCCTAATAATTTAGTTTTAGCAAAATCACTTGATTCTTTAGAAGCTTCAAGCAAAACAGCAAGGTTGTACTCCGGTTCATCCAAATAAACAGAATTGGTTGTCTTTGACAAAAATTCTTTCAAAATATACAAACCTTGATATTCCATTTTCAGAGTTTTCTCAACTACATTATTAAAAATAAAATCAATGTTGAAAAAAGAGTTTAAATTGTAAACAGAAACAATAAAAGTTGTTAATTTTGCTAACCATGGTAATACATTTACTTCATCTGCTGCCATATAAGGTCTATCAAGTTGCAATCTTTTTAAACATGAGTATTGAAGAACATCCAATGTGAATGATGAAAATCCAGATACACTTTCAACAATTAAACTGGAAATCATATCATAACTTTCTGCTTGTTTCAAACATTCTTCAAAAACAGTTATTGGATTGATATTTGCCAATTTTGATAGTTCTACTGACTGTTCGCTTATAGTGTCAACATTTATAATTTTCAAAAATCTTTTAATTTGTTTCAATTGAATTGTATTTACAGTCTTTAGATGTTGATTATTTTTAATTATTGAACTTTCTATTTTCTTGTAAATTTCAAACCTTTGATTTATTGAAAAAGATTGAATAATATCATAAATTTGATTATTTGCATCTGGAGAATTGATTATAATTTTAGGTACCAAATACTGTACAGTGAAAGAGATCCAATATTGTTCATCATAATCATCCAAACTTTTATAGTGTTTAAATAACTCACTAACCAATTTTAACAATTTTTCCACTGTTTTTTCATTATGTTCCATTTTAAAAATTCTTGTAAAATGTTTCAAAAAAATTTCTTTACTGAAAATAGGAGTCTTCAAAGAACCCCAATATTCCCATTTTTTGATAAAATTTTTGGTTGGAAAATTGTATGTTGAATTAATGTTTATAAGTTTTCTGTTTAAAGCATTTTCATGCCATTGATTTTTATCTCTTATACATATCCAATTTCTTTGTAAGCAATAAACCAATTTATCAGCTAATTCTTTAATAGCTAATAAAGAATAATCAAAATATTCAATATACCTAATAGCATCATCAAAAGAAGCTCTTTCAAACAATTGGGATATAATTACTATTTGTGGATAAAGATTTAAAGAAATATCAGTGTTTAAAATATCTTTTTCTTTATAAGTATCATCATTTATTGGTTTTGCATTATCTCTTGGAGAAGGTGATACTGATTTTTCTTCTTTAGAATTAGAAAATCTTGATGAATTTTGTTGTGATTTCAAGTTATCACTTTCTGTTGTTAAAACATCAGCACCAGCTAATGCATTTTCATAATTGTCATTTTGATTCAATTGTTGTTTCTTTAAAATTCTATCATAACAACCCATCAATTTATCTTTCAATTCTTGATTTAATTTATTTATTTTTGAAAATGTTTCCATAAACTCATTTAAATCTAGTAAACCTTCCTCAACAAGGATTAATGCAACTAATGAATAAGATTCATTTTTTAATATATCTGCATCATAATCGACTTGAGAATATGAAAAAAATTTGGGTTTAGAAAATCTTCTTCTTTTGTAATAAGAATTTTCATAGTGATTTTCTTTTTCAAATACATCATCCTGTTGTGAAAATCTTTTATAGCTATTGACTAAATTTTGAAAAATTTTAACCATATCTTCTACCAAAAAATCTTTAAAATATTGTTTATATTCTTTAAAGTAAGAATGTTGCTTCAAAAAAACAACGATATACTTCCAATCACCATTTGGTGTTTTAAGATTAATTTCATCTTTGGACAATGAATTTGACATTTCTAAAAACAAATACTTTATAAAATCAGCTTCATTAATATTATTGTTAATTATGCAATTTTTTATATCATTAAAAATAGTTTTTTGAAAAATATCTGAATAATAGCCATTAACTAAAACAGTTTTATCAAATTTTAAACTGGACACTAAAGAAATCAAATGTGACCATGCATCTGTTTTATCAAGAAATGTAGATAATTTAACTTTTGAAGTGCTTAATTTATAATCAAAAAGGTAAGGAGCTTTTTTATAATGAACCATTGATGTTAAAGAAAAGATTTTTTGATAAAAATTCAACATTTTAGAATTAGATTTTGATATCAGAATATATTTTTGACAAAATTTTGAAATATAAATACTATCATCCAAATAATCTGTAGGATAAAATTTATTACTATTAGAACAAATTAATTTGTTGACAAAATTTTTAATTATATCTCTATTATATTTTTTAATATCATCTTCTAAAACTGTATCAATAATAAATTTTAAAGCAAAATTTAGCTTTTCTGGAGAGTGAACAATTTCAAATAAATCCTTAATAAAGAGTTGAAAAGAAGCAATTGTTGGAAAATTATTAAGATAATGGTTATCCCTCTTTGTATCATTATTATATGTTTTCTGTTTTGATATTAAAAGAGTATCTAACATTTTCTCTAGTGATTTTTTTAAACAATAGTTGAATCTATCTTCCTCTTCCTCAGGTGATTCTGAATTAATGCATTCAGATGCAATTTCTTCTTTTATAATATCATTAAAAAAATTAAAATTCCTGATATGAGAATTTAACTGTAACTCTTTAGAGTCATTATTATTGTCAATTGACATGTTAATGAGTGAGTTCTTAATTACTGGTTTTAAAATATTGTTTAATTTTGATATTTATTTCTTTTATATATATATTATCATTGTATCTCCCTTTGACTATTCATATTTTATAACAATAAAAACAAAAAAATTTGTTCTTTGAATTAAAAAAAAAAAAATAACAGCTTAAGGTAAAAAAAAACAAACAAAAAAGATTGTAATTTTTTAAACAAATTAATCACGGGATAAATATTTAGTGGAAAAAAAAAAATTATACAATCGTTTTTCAAAATTTAGCAAAAGAAATTATCATAAATAAATTTAAAAAAAGTACAATGTTATTTATTCAACCAAAATAAATATAAATTATAAACCTCATTTTTTAAAATACCATCGATATTAAACTTTAAAAAAAAAAAAATGGACAACAATATTAAAAAATCTATATATGATAAAAACTTTACTGAGCTTTCGATAGAAAGAGTTACAGAGATTGATTCTACAGTTTCAAAAACGACATTACTAAATAGCAATACTTTTTCTACAAAACCTGTAGCCAGTGAAACAGTAAACGTTAAGCCTGTAGATAAACTTTTAACACAAATACATAAAGATACATATTTTCTTCTGATGAATAGCTCTCCACTTCTCGAGTATCAAGCTGTTAGTAATGGTACATACAATTTATTTGAAACAAAATTGAATTTATTAAAACAATATAAAACTGTAGAAGAAAGAATAGAGAAAAAAAAGAGACACTACTTGGAAACATTAGATGTAGAAAAGAAAAAATGAACAACCAAATATATATATAATAAGAGTCTTCATATATAAGAACAAATAGATATATATATATATTCATAATTTGTCTTTCTCATTTCTGTAAACTGGTTTTTCCTATTTATTTAACCTGCATGTTCAAATACTTGTGATACAATCTTACCTTTCTTACCCTTTGTAACATCAAACTTGTGAATCAATTGTTCAGGTATTGGGAACTCAACATATTCATCATCTTCACCAATTGGTAAATTAACATTTAAAGCTGTTGCACAAGAAGTGGATAAATCAGCATTGATGGAATCCTTAGATAAATAAATGTCACCACCTTCACACTTATCTATTGAAATCATAGGACAAATACCATCAACTTGTAAACCAAACTTATTACACTTAATAAAGTCAACACCTGCAACACAAGAATCCATAACTAAAGAAGAACCTTGACATTCATTAAATGTGATACTGTTGATTTTACCTTTAACTTGAACTACAGTGTTGATACATTTTCCAACAAATACAGATTCATCTAAAGAAAAACCTTCAATGACAATAGGTTGAGGTTCATTGACGAAATCCATAACAAACCACTTGTTACCTACCATTTCCTTCTTTGGTTGTTTCATACTTATATCTTGTGGTTTCTTTGGTTTTGTTGGTGGACTGGAGTTTTTAGAAGTAGTATTAATAGTGCTATTAGCTGGTAATGGTTTTTTCTTTATTTCTGATTTATCAACTTTCTTCAAACCAGAAGTGATTGCTTCTCCTTGACTTAACTGAGCAAAGACTGCAGTCATATCACCAGAATCGGCTGATTGAGTAGCTCTGTTTTCAGTTTTAACCTCAAACACAGCAGCTGGTGGTGGTGGTGGTGGGGGTGGTGCTCCTCCTGTTGATCCACCAGTAGCTGGAACAGGTAATGATGAAGATGAAGAAACGTCTGCGGAAATGTTTTGTAAAGCTTCGGTTAATGGAATACCACCAGAACTCTTGAATGTTGGTCCTGTGGTTTGATATTGTTTGATATATTTTTTCAATTCATCAAATCCGGATAAATACAACTTAACCCATTCAACAGAGTTTGGATCAGCTTCTCTAAATTCTTTAAGAACTCTATTTGTCCAAAATTGGGCTGCTTCCTTAAAACTATCAACTAAACCTTGAGGTGTTGTGGTTGTTACCCAGCTGAAGACAGGGAAACCTTCACAAAAACTAGATAAGTAAGCAGAGTATTTACTGTTTCTTTGAGACTCTTTAAATTCGTTAATTTCCATAATTTTAGTAGAGATAGGTTTTAAAGCTTCAGCAAATTCAACAGATTGCATATCTGGCTTTGAAGCTAAAGCACAAGCTTCTAAAAATTTAGATGTTTCAATATAAGCTTCCAAGTACAATTTAGCAGCATCTTTTACAACAGTATCTATTTTTTCAGAAACTTCAAATAATGGTTTAATGTTATCTTCAATAAACAAGTCAAATTCTTTGATAGCTAATGGTTTTTCAATTTGTTTTGGAATATTTTCCTCTTTAATATCAAGATTTTTCAAATCTTGATGAGAATCAATAGTTTTAATTACAGATGCATCGACAGTATCTTGAGATGCTGATGGAACATTGTTAACACCTTCAATAGAAACATTATATTTTTCTAATAAATAATTCTCTTGGTAAAAAGTTAAATCTTCTAATCTTGCAGTTGCATCTTCCAATCTTTTTAATAATTTTGAAAGACTGTAACCTTGAATAGTGTATTGTTGTTTTTCTAAATTATTAGACATTTTTTTTATATATATATAAAAATTGAAGAATTTAGGTCTTGGTTATTATTTTGTTTAAAAAAATCTTAGTAATAATAATGTGTTAGAAATTACCCCTTATTTGATAAAAATAAAAAAAAGTTTTCACTTGATTTTGATTTGTTGTTAAAAAAAAAATATTATATAAAAAATGTTTATTTTTAGTTAAATCCGAAATTCACTATTAATAAACATAACTCAATAAAACTATTAAAAAGTATTTATTTTATATCATTTTTTGTTTTTATTCTTTTATTCAAATTTATATGTTCTATATACATGTATAATTTAATCAATTATTTAATAAATTAATCAAAACCTTGGTTTCTAATCTTTTTATTCTTGCACATTCTCTTGTAATACATGTATGCTTTTTCATGTAGTTCTAAACCGAATGGAGAAATAACTTCAGAATGACCAGGTCTACATATTGGGTCTCTTAAGTATACAAATTGACAAGTTTTCCAATTAATTTCTAAATGGAATGGAGCGACAGCAAAGACACCCAAAAATCCTCTTGGTCTCCATGGTGAAAAGTAAGTAGCTTCTGGTTTTTGTCTACCCCATAAGTGACCATTTTGCCATGGCAATTTGATATGTTGACTTAATTCTTTTTCTTTTGCAATCAACTCATCTTCTTCCATGGAACCAAAAGTTTCTTCTTCAAATTCAACTGGTAATGGTTCATGAGCACTTAAGGATTGAACCCAGTCCATGTTTATGTTGGTAGCTTCTCTGTTCTTTTCAATTGCTTTACCATAAGCTAACTTAAATTCAACTAAATCATCTTTCAGTTTTCTAACCAAATCATTATTTGTATCTTTTAACAATTCTTTAGAAGATTCAGCATATTTGTTAGCAATACCTTCTTCAGTGGCAGCTTGAGCTTTTTCTTCAGATTTGACAATATCTTCATGGCTGATAGCTTCTATATTTTCTTTTGGTTCTTTTGTTTCTTTAATTTCTTCAACAGGCTTTTGACTAGTACCATCAAACACAGTAACACCATATTTAGTCAAATCAATGTTTGAAATATACTTATTGTATAAAGCTTGAACTTTGTTACCTAATTCTTCACTGTTAACAAAAGTTTCTTTAAATTTAGCCAATTCAGGTCCGTTAGTTTCCAAAGTTCTCAATATTTTGGCAACAATATTAACATCATCATTTTGTTTTCTTAATTCATATTGTTGCTTTTTTTGTTTTTTAATTCCCTCTTTGAAAAGACTTTCAATAAAGATTCTTTTTGGTTCTCTTTCATATAAACCATCGATTTTGAATTTAAATGAAGGGAAATATCCAGCTGGATCTTTTTGCAAAGAAGAAACTTCTTCATTCCATTCATTGACTTGAATAGCATCTGCTTTCAAACTTTCTTTAATTGTTGGTTTTTCAGTACCCATAAATCTCAAAACTCTTTCAGGATCACATTTGACAATATCACCAGGATGTAGTTTGTAGCCAGCATCTTTAATATACTTGTCATTGACAGTTACACCCCTAGCAATAATCAACATTCTAGCTTCTCTGATAGAGGTAGCCATCATAGCTCTGTAGATGGCAAAATCTAGTCTTTTTTCCAAAAAGGCAAAAGTTTGCATTTGGTAAGGGGTTTTTTGAACATCATTCTTTGCGATCAAACCAGAGATAGTCTTGATATCATTATCACTGTCAATCTTAGACACTGAATTCAGCTGAGGTATCCATTGATTTTTGAACCGTTTCTCAGTTATATGTTCACCATGATAGGCTCTCAAATCTCTCTTGGCATAAAACAATTGTTGATACATTGTATTCAATCTTACTCTATCTGGATAGTACTTGTAAAAATTGTATATGTTTTGAATATTAGAAGAGGTAGTCAATCTACCTCTAGCTAGAGACAAATGATGTCTAAACTTTCTAGCAACCATTATATATTATAATAGATGGGTATAAAGGTTTGTCTATTGGTATTAAAATAAATATATTTTCTAATTTCTTTGTTGAATGAAAGAAAAACAAATGAAATGTTTGACATATATTGATTATCAAACTGAAAATTTTTTTATATTTTTTTATTTCGTTTTTCGCTGAATAAAAAAGAACAAAAAAAAAAAAAAATTTTTTTTTTACCATACCAAAAAAAAAATTATATATATTTTTATCTCCGGTATCACATGATTGAATGTAAAGATTAAAAATACCTCTACAAAAGAAATATATGTTGTTATTTTTATTTATATATATTTTTTATTTTTTTTTTTGACAAAGCAGATATGTGAAAAAACATCAAATATAAGTACAAATAAACTTAATAACTAATACCTAAAGAGAAAAAACGAAAACATATTTGTGTTAGTCCTGATAATTAACTTAAATTACAACTCTTTTTTTTTTAATATAAATATTTATTTATATTTTTTAAATTTTTGTTTTTTGAAGTTTTAAATTATGTCAAGTAAAGGGGATACATCAAATGTTTCATCAGTATCATCTACAAGTAATATAAAAGTAGATCCTAGAAAACATCCTATATTGTCGATATTTGAAGATGACATTCACACAGATCTTTATGAGCCATTTAACGATATTGATTTGTTAAGATTTAACAAGATTTTATTAAAAGTAATAATAATGAGAGTAAACTTTTCTGATGTTGCTGATAAAAAGCATAGAGTACTTTATGTAGTTAAAGATAATTTACAATTGATTTTAGATTATTTAAATGAGAGAGGTGTTGTTGATGAAAATAACAGTGTTGAAACTGCTGATAATATATTAATCAACAAGTTATATTTTATAAATAATAAAGAGAAATTTGATTTTGGGAAAGGTTATGTTTATAAAAAAGAAGATTTGATATTATTTTTGAATAATAATTGGACTTTAAATTCTGAAGAGGTTGTGAAGTATGAGCTTAGTGATTTTGATAAAAAAGTGGTATTAAAAGAGAAAATAGAAGAGCAAAAGGTAGAAGAAGGAGAAAAAGATGAAAAGAAAATAGAAGAAAACCAGAATATAGAATTAGAGAAAATAGAAGAAAAACAGAGTATAGAATTAGAGAATATAGAAGAGCCTGCAGTACTTGAAAAAATTGAAGATAAATCAATTGAAAGTAGTGAAAATATAGAAAAAAATCAAGAAAATATTTCTTTGAAAAAAAATGCAGAAGTGAAAGAGAACGAGAAAGGATCAAAGATAGCAATAGAAGATCAAAATCTCAATATTGAAGCTGACGTGGGAGATAAAGATATAGACAAAAATATTATTGAGAAAGCACAAAGCAAGAATACAGATATTATAGAAAGACAAAAAGAGCTGGATATTAAAAAAGAAGAGAAACAGGAAGAAAAAGAGAAAGAAGTGGTGATAGAGAAAAAAGCAAAGAAGGAAGAAGAAGAAGACGAGAAGGAGGGAGACGATGATGAGAAGGAAAAAGAAGAGGAAACAACAGAAACGAACGCAGAGGAAGAGAAGGAAGAGAAGGAAGAAAAGGAAATAGAAGCGAAAGAAGAAGAAGATAACAAACAATTAGAAGAGAAAAAAGAAGAATCAAAGATTGAAGTAGACAACACTAAAGAGAGAGAAAACGAACATGTAACATTAGAAGAAGATGCAAATACAGAAGAACCTATTGAAAGTAGAACAAGAAGTAAAAGGAAAATTGATGAATCTTACAATGACGTAGCGATTTATGCTGAACAGAAATTAAAGAGGACTCGTAGAAGCAAACTACAGAGTGAAATTACTGATGAAAGTGGGAACGAAAATGAGACTGATGACAGTGATATAAGAACTTTTAGATCAGGAAGAAAAGTGAATAAGGCAATAACTGACAATGATGAAGATATTGAAGAGGAGAAAAGGGAAAAGAAAGAGAAGGAAGAAGAAAAGAAGGTAAAAGAAAAGAAAGAAAAAGAAAAAGAAGAGCAAGAAAAGAAAGAAATAGAAAAGAAAGAAATAGAAAAGAAAGAAAAAGAAGGTGATGATGAAGAAAATGATGAAGATGAAGAAAAGGAAAAAGAAGGTGATGATGAAGAAAGTGTCATAGAATCCATTGACACAGAACAACATGATGAAAAAGAAGAAGAACTTGATTCCAATGAAAACTTTAAAAAAGTGAAAAGAAGAAAACGTAAACTAATACCAGCAGCTACACCTAGAAGATCTTTAAGGAATAGAACATCAACAGTTACCACTGAAGATGAAGAAGAAACTAAAGAAAAATTACAAAAGGAAGCTAATAAAGAACCAAGTAAATCAAAACAACTTGCTTCTAAAAAAACTGATCCAATAAAGAAAAAAGAAATTCCACAAGAGGATTCACCACCTGTGCGTAAAAGAAGATCATTAAGAACAAGAAAATAAAACTTTTTAAATAAAACAAGTATCAAATATCTAATTTACAATAATAACAATTTTGTATTTTCTTTTTGTTAAAAATAAAAACTTATACATAAATGTAATGTGTTTTTTTTTTTTCATTTTATTTCATTACATATATAACTATAATTATATTTCGCTTATTAATTAATATCTAATAAATGAACATCAAAGATTAAAGTGGCGTTTGGAGGAATAACACCTGGGAAACCTCTTGGACCATAGGCGTATGGACCAGTGATAGTTAATTTAGCCTTTTCACCAACACTTAATTTAGGAATACCAGTATCCCAACCTTTAATAACTTGACCAACACCAATAACACAAGAAAATGGTTGACCTCTAGTCAAAGAGGAATCAAATACTTGACCATTTTCTAAAACACCAGTGTAGTGAATAGAGATCTTTTGACCAACTTGTGGGAAAGTCTTACCATCACCTGGAGACAATCTTTCAATAGTAACATTACCGTTTTCAATAACTTCAGCCATTTTTTTTTGTTTAATAATATATGATTTATAATTTGTTGTTTTTTTTTTTTTTAGTATTAAAAAACAAAAAAAGAAATATTATATATATAAATGTATGTATATAATATGCACTAGGTTTTATATATTTATGATCTTTATTAAGTTAATTTAATGTTTAATAAATATATAAAACTCATCAATATAAAAAATAACATCAAGTTCAAATTCATTTATTTAATCCCTTTTTAAATGAAAAGAGGAAGAAGAAGAAAAAAAACACATCAATATGTAAAAAATATATATATATATATGTTAACACATCTAAATTTGTGACCGCCCCTTAAAATCAAAAAAATGAAATTTTTTAATATATATATATTTTTTTTTTTTTTTTTTTTTAAAGTTCAAAATCAATTTTTTTTTTTTTTTTTTTGCAGAAAAAAGGGAGGAGAGAGATGAGTTTGACAAAAAAGAAAAAAGAAAAAAAATTTTTTTTTTTTTTTACATAGGTTTAAATAAAAAATTTATACACACAAAGATTTCCTGTTTAAAACGAAAAAAAGTAAAAAAAAAATTTTTTTTTAACCCTTTAAAACTTCCCTTTTATAAAAAAAAAAAAAAAAAAAATTTTCGTTCTTTTACTTACGTATATTGATTTGTATATTTTATTTTCTTTGTTAAGGAATTATACGGAAAAACCTTAAAAAAAAAAATTTTTTTTTTTTTTCATATAATGTTTTATTAAAACATTATATGCACTAATTAGGAATTAAACAAGTAAAAAAATATTTTGCATCATGTGATCTATTCATGTGACTATAATGTAGTTGTGATTTTTTTTGACAAAGTGCTAATTATCAAAATCCTCGGTTTATTTTTTTAAAAAATTATATAATTATATTTCCTGATTAGGAAATCATATTTAATAAATTTTCCACAACAGGAAAAATGATTATTATTTTTTTGATTTATAATTTTCTAGAATTTCTAAAAATAGTTGGGGGAAAAAAATTGCTCAGCAATATAAATAAAAATAAATATGTGTATGCATTTATATATATTTTTTTTTTTTTAAATAATGCTTTGCCCTATTGAACAAGGACAAAATTATTGCTCATCCTTTTTTCTTTTTTTTATTAGTAGTAGCTCCCTTAGTGAACCGTTATTTATTTTTACTCCTTTAAATATTATTCATTTATTTATAAGTTTGTTTACTTCTGGGTTGGGTGTTTCTCTTTCTCTTTTTTTTCTAGAAAATATATAAATAATCATCATATGATTCTTGATTGTTTGTATTTATTTATATATTTATTTATATATTTTTT
>JAJMDL010000033.1:0-31848 GCA_030573575.1 Hanseniaspora sp. CRUB 1602 | reverse complement strand
TGCTGCTTCTTTAATCTCTACCATCTCAGCTGCTTCTACTGTTGAAGCTGTCTCTCAAATTGGTGATGGTCAAATTCAAGCCACTACTGAAACTACTACTACTTCTTCCACTGAAGCTGCTACTTCTACTGTTGAAGCTGTCTCTCAAATCTCTGATGGTCAAGTCCAAGCCACCACTGAAACCACTACTGCTGCTTCTACTTCTGCCGCTGTCACCTCTACCGTTGAAGCTGTCTCTCAAATCTCTGATGGTCAAATCCAAGCTACCACTGAAACCACTACTGCTGCTTCTACTTCTGCCGCTGTCACCTCTACCGTTGAAGCTGTCTCTCAAATTTCTGATGGTCAAATCCAAGCCACTGCTGCTTCCTCTTCTTCTGTCTACACCACCAGTGCTTCTGTTAACAGCACCACTGTTTTGCAATCTGCTTCTTCAAGCCAAACTTCCAACACCACCGCCACTGTCGCTGAAGCTAACGGTGCTGCCAAATTAACTGGTTCATTTGCCGCTGCTGGTGTTGCTGCCATTGCTTTATTATTATAATTTTTAAAATTATGACAATCACTTTCCTTCCCCCACATTACATATCATCATCAATAATATAGAAAAAAAATAAAAAAATTTTAAAAATGAAAGCATAATTTATAATAAAAAAACAAATACGTAAATGTAAACGTACACTGACACAACTTCGTTCAAGGAAATACAATAAACTATTTTAAAAAATAATATATATATAGTTAAGTGTAGATTAGGTTAACATCATTTCCTTTATTTCACCTTTTTTTTTTTAATGGATACCCACAAATATAAAAATAAAATATATTAAAACAACAAATTATAATCAAAACAATGAAAATATATAACAATATAAATAAATAGTGATGGTTGTTGTTTTTAACACAATTTTTATCAGATATTAATATTTTATCAAACATATATATACTAATGGTAATTTTATTTAATTTTTTTTCTTTTAAACTAAGAGAAATGAATCATAGGAAGTATCTTTTTCTTGGTTGTGATTTTTTAATGGATCTTCTGCATACAATTCTTCATCAAGAAACATGTTTGAATTCAAAATATTTGAGTTATTAGCTTTCAAATAATCCATCTCATCTCTGGAGAGTAATGATCTTGGTATCATCATCAGCATATTTTGCTCAATCCCACTATCAACAGAAATATCATTTATAATTCCCTTTTCACATACTAGTTCATAATTATTATTCAAACCATGTTTATCAATTTTACAAGTTTCAACACATTCAACTTCTTCATTAGAATATATTTTTGGGTATTTCAATTCTTCTAAAACTATTTTCTCTTGTTCATCTAGGCCCTCCTCATTATCAGAAGAAAAATTCAACAACTCATATATTGGTTCTTGCTCAAGAATATATAAATTTTCTTTCTTTTTCTTCATTTCAAAATTATTTTTTTTCTCCTCATATCTTTTTTCCTTTTCAGAAATGAAAAACTCTTCAAATTCAGAATGAGGATTTAGTCTTATTATCTCTTCATTAACATTTACTTTCACAGGTGACTCTAAACTACAAGTGAGACTTCTTTGTTTTTTCTTTGGTGACTCGTTTTCCAAATCAATATATGGAATAATTATAGATTCACTCAGAGATCTCTTGTTTCCTTTATTAGGGTTAATATTAAAACTTTGGTCAATTCGACTTTCTTCTAATTGAGAAAAAAACCCAGAGTTCTGTATATCTTTCTCTTTTGATAAAAAATTGTTGCAAATATTACTTTTATCATCCAAATTTAGTGAAAAATCTAAACAACTTTGATTTTTGTTTTTATTATCATCAATATTTTGCAAAATTTTCATTTCTAAATGACTCTTGTTTTCTTTTTTCTCTTCCATCTTTTCATTCTTCATTATTTGTTCTATTAACAAATTTTCTATATCAGCAGTATCATCACAGTTATCCAAGAAATATTGCAATTCATTTTCCACAACTCTTTCATCATCAAGTTTAGCTTCTTTGTTTTTATTATTTTTTTTATTATTACTCTTTTTTTTGTTTGATTTCCCATTTGAGGTATTTGGTCTTGAAGAAACTAAAACTGGTGGATTTTTAATTTTTTTACTAAGTTTTATTGAAGAATTTTTATTCTTTCTTGATCTTCCCATCTTTAAAACTGCATTGTTTGTTGAAGAAAGTTCAAAGTTATTCATTTTAAAATCAGGATCAATATTTTTGTTTGAATTTTTAATTAAATGAGGGAAATTGACATAATTCTTTTCCATAATAATATTGTTCTCTGTGATCTTTCGATGTTTCTTTTTTGTAGGTTGCTCATTTATTGTTACATTTTTTGAAGCTAGTTGTGGTGGTTTTGGTGATGTTTCTCCTACATTGTTGGATGGGTAATTAGAAGGAGATCTTCCTCTAATTATTAATGAAGGAGTACTTTTTGAAACTAAAGGAATGAATGTTTGATTATTTCCAAGCAATACAGTAGTCCCTTTTATATGGTTTTCTCCTATATGACCCAGCATATTTCCATTCACAACTGCACCCAAGACTGTAGTCAACTTAAAATGTTTTACACTATTCAGTGGTCTTTTTTGATTTATAGAAGATGAAAATTGAACTCTTTCATATCTTGCCACTTTTATAATATCATTTAATGGGTACTTAAAAAAAATGCAATTTGGATCAAAATATGAATAATCAATTTTATCTTTATGTAAGAAAAAATCAGCATCATATTTTTTTTTCTTACTATCATTTTTAATGTTTGAGGCATCTCTTATAATTTCATGTGTTGGTAGTTCCCCAGGAACAATTGGATGTATTGGTGGCTTTATTTGTGGTCCTTTATCTCTCTTTGCTGTATGCTGTACTAATTCCATTTCTCTCAAATCTTCACAACAAGAAGCAAATAGTCTAGTGGCAAAATATTGAACTTCTTGTTTTTTAGAATTTACATTTATAAAAAATCTTTCTTTAATAAAATTATTCAATGGCATGGTGTGTTCAGAGACTATTTGGAAAGAAGCTACTGATGTGAAATAATTTCTTTTATATCCTATCCAAGAATCTTTAATATTATCAAATCCTCTATCTATTCTTGCAATTATTACAGGATAAACCAGTTTTTGGCTACTCAGTGCATAAACTTGAGTATGTTGTGTTTGTTGGCCATAAGGTGGTCCCAATTTGAATTGTAATGATGACCTGGGAGCAATCTTTGATTTTTTTAAATGGGCATTATAACTGGCCAATTGATGATATGGGATTTTTTGTTTAGCATTTAAATTATTATTAAATAAAGAGTTTTCTAAATTCTTTTGCAACAAATTATTAGAAAGCACTGCGTGGTTATCTTTAAAATCTGATTGATCTTCATTTTCTTTAAAATTTTGATTACATTTATTAGTATTTAAGCTTGTGATTATGCTATTTGATTCCATTTTATATAGCTGTTCGAGCAAAATAATAAAAAACGGTCCCACTACAACCTTTTAATGGTTTTCATTATTAAATAATTGAATAGTAATAAAAACTCTTTTTTTGAATTATAACTTTATAAGAAATTATACAAACCTTTAAAAAAAAAAACACTTTTTTTTTTCTTCTCTTTTACATTAATCTATTATAGTGTTAAAACAATTTGCTTAATAGATGATCTAAAAAATAAAGACTTGCTTAAAAAATTGCATCTCAATCTTAAAAATATCAAATTTTACATTAAACTATATATATATATATTTCATTTTTGTGTAACATTCAATTTTTATTATTTCTATTTAACAAATGCATAAAAAAAACAATATTTCCTTTTTAAGTAAGTTCATTTGTTTTAGGAAAGTTTTTTTTTTTTGGTTTGCCATTTTAATTAGCGCGCTTAAAAGTTCAACATTTCTTTTTTTTTTTTACAAGTATATGAACAAATAAGCAGAAAAAAAAATATATTCATTTCCTTTTTCGAACATATCTAAAAAATTTTATATGTGTTTTTTTTTTAATTTTTTTTTTTTTAAATTGGAAAAAGATCAAATGCTATTAACAAAAAATGAATAATATCTTAAGATTTATCTTTAAGATAATAAAAATCCGTTAAAAACCGTGTGAAAACCTTACATTAAAAGTTTATAGCAAAAAAAAAAAAGATGGCCAAAAAAGCTATTGATTCTCGTATTCCTGCTTTAATCAGAAATGGTGTTCAAACAAAAGAAAGAAGTTTCTTCTTTATTGTTGGTGATAAAGCTAGAAATCAATTACCAAATTTGCATTATTTAATGATGAGTGCCGATTTGAAAATGAATAAAAGTGTTTTATGGGCTTATAAAAAGAAGTTATTAGGTTTTACTTCTCATAAAAAGAAAAGAGAAAATAAAATCAAGAAAGATATTAAAAGAGGTGTAAGAGATGTCAATGATCAAGATCCATTTGAAGCTTTTGTTTCCAATCAAAATATCAGATACGTTTACTATAAAGAAACTGAAAACATTCTTGGTAATACTTATGGTATGTGTATTCTACAAGATTTTGAAGCTTTGACTCCAAACTTATTGGCTAGAACCATTGAAACTGTTGAAGGTGGTGGTATTGTTGTAATTTTATTAAAATCAATGACTTCTTTGAAACAATTATACACAATGTCTATGGATGTACATTCCAGATATAGAACTGAAGCTCATGATGATGTTGTTGCTAGATTTAATGAAAGATTTTTATTATCTTTGGCTGGTAACCCTAACTGTTTAGTCATTGATGATGAATTGAATGTTTTACCAATTTCAGGAGGTAGAAATATTAAAGCTTTACCACCAAGAGACTCTGGTGAATTGACTCCTAAACAACAAGAACTTAAAGATTTGAAAGAATCATTAGAAGATGTACAACCTGCAGGATCTTTAGTTGGGCTTTCAAAGACTATCAACCAAGCACAAGCTATTTTGACTTTTATTGATGTTATATCTGAAAAGGCTTTAGACACAACAGTTGCTTTAACTGCTGGTAGAGGTAGAGGTAAATCTGCTGCATTAGGTATATCCATTGCTGCCTCTATTTCTCATGGCTACTCAAACATTTTTGTCACCTCTCCATCTCCAGAAAATTTAAAGACTTTATTTGAATTCATCTTTAAAGGTTTTGATGCTTTAGGATATCAAGAACATATTGATTATGATATTATTCAATCTACTAATCCAGAGTTTAACAAAGCTATTGTCAGAGTTGATGTTAAGAGAACTGATCATAGACAAACTATTCAATATATTTTACCTCAAGATAGTCATATTTTAGGCCAAGCAGAATTACTGGTCATTGATGAAGCTGCTGCTATTCCATTACCAATTGTTAAAAACTTGTTAGGACCATACCTGGTATTTATGGCTTCTACTATTAATGGTTATGAAGGTACTGGTAGATCTTTATCTTTGAAATTAATTCAACAACTAAGAGAAAATAGTGGTGCTTTAGATCAAAAGGATAGCGATACTACTGTTGTTTCTAGAGACAATAAATCTGTTGATGTTGCATTAACAGGTAGACATTTAAGAGAGGTTACCTTAGATGAGCCTATCAGATATGCACCAGGTGATCCAGTTGAAAAATGGTTGAATAAATTACTATGTTTAGATGTTCAATTAATGAAAAATCCAAAATTCGCTGGAAAAGGAACCCCACATCCAAATCAATGTGAATTGTTTATGGTGAATAGAGACACTTTATTCTCTTACCATCCTGTCTCTGAATTATTTTTACAAAAAATGATGGCTTTATATGTTGCCTCCCATTATAAAAACTCTCCTAATGACTTGCAATTGATGAGTGATGCTCCAGCCCATCAACTATTCGTTTTATTACCACCAATTGATGCAAGCAGTGGTGCTAGAGTTCCAGATCCATTGTGTGTCATTCAAGTTGCTTTGGAAGGTGAGATTTCTAAACAATCAGTTAAAAACTCTTTAAATAGAGGTATTAGAGCTGGTGGTGATTTAATTCCTTGGTTAATCTCTCAACAATTTCAAGATGAAGATTTTGCCGGTTTAAGTGGTGCAAGAGTAGTAAGAATTGCTACTAATCCTGATTACTCTTCTATGGGTTATGGTTCTAAAGCTATTGAATTATTGAATGATTACTTTGAAGGTAAATTTGCTGATTTGAATGAAAGTGATAAAGTTAAAGATTTCTCTATTAAAAGAGTCTCTGATGAGGAATTGGGTAAAAAAGGTAACTTAATTAAGGATGAAGTCAAATTAAGAGATGTTAAAAGTTTACCACCTTTATTGTTAAAACTACATGAGCAACCACCACATAATTTACATTACTTGGGTGTATCATATGGTTTAACCAATTCTTTACACAAATTCTGGAAGAGAAACGGATTTGTTCCAGTATACTTAAGACAAACTGCTAATGATTTGACTGGTGAACATACTTGTGTTATGTTGAAAGTTTTAGAAGGAAGAGATTCAAAATGGTTATCTGAATATGCCAAGGACTTCCATAAAAGATTCTTGAGTTTATTAGGTTATGATTTTAGTAAATTCACTGCTATGCAAGCTTTGAATGTTATTGAAAGTGTGCAAAAGGGTGAAGCATTAAGTGCAGAAACTTTAAACAGAAAATTGAATAAGCAACAATTAGATCTATTTTTCACACCATTTGATTTAAAAAGATTAGAAAGTTATTCTAATAACTTGTTGGATTACCATGTCATTGTTGATTTACTGCCCCCTCTATCTTCTATTTACTTTACTGGTAAGATGGGTGATGAAGTTTTGTTATCTGCTATTCAAAGTTGTATTTTATTGGCTATTGGTTTACAACACAAGTCTATTGACAATATTGTTAAGGAATTGAATTTGCCATCTAATCAAGTTATTGCCATGTTTGCAAAGATTATGAGAAAATTCTCTCAATTTTTCAAAAAAGTTGTTAGTGAACATATTGCTTCTGATTTACCAACCATTGAAGATGACAATATCAAAGAAATGAATGGTGAAGAAATTGAAGCTGAGCATGATGTTGCTGCTGTAATGGAACAGTTAGGTGAAGAAATGGATGAAGCTGGTAATGAATATGAAAAGGAATTAAAATCTAAACAAAGAGAGTTGATTAATTCTTTGAATTTGAATAAATATGCTATTAATGATAACAGTGAAGAATGGAATCAAAAGAAGGCTGATTTAGATAAAGTTGCTAAGAATGGAAAAGGTGGTGTTGTTTCTATGAAGAGTGATAAAAAGAGAAACTTGGAAACTGCTGATTCTGTTTATAATGAAGAAATGAAAGCATTAACAAAAGCTTCTAAAAAAGTTAAGAAATCTAGAAAGTAGTTTTAAAAAAATGAAAAGAAAAGAAATTCACTAATAAATGATAGATTATGTAGTTTTATTTTTTTTTAAATTTTTATATATATAAATTTTTTTTTATAATTTGGTTAAATAGTTCAATCCATATCAAAAGATCAAAACGTAATTTTTCGGAGCTAATTTAAGTTTTCTTTTTTTTTTTTGCCTAAAATTTCTTGAATTAATTTTTTTTTTTTTAATAGATGAAAATTTTTCCAATATATTAAAACTTTTTATTTTAAAAAAACAAAAAAATTAAAATAAATAACCCAAAACTCAAATATATTAAAACCATATTACCTTTATTAAAAAAATGAGTGAAGAATACAAGCCTGAAGAAGTTATTGCTGCTGAAGAAATTGTTGAACAAGTCATTGAAGATGTTGCTGCTGAAGCTGTAGCTGAAGAAATTATTGATGAAATCAAGGAAGAAGTTGATGCCGAAGAGGAAGAAGAAGAAGAACAAGCTGATGATGAATCTGAAGAAGAACTAGATGAAGAAGATGAATATGATGTCAGCAATGAAACTATTTTTGAAAGATTAGCTGCTGTCAAATATATTATAGCCCCAGAAACTAGAGAACAAATTTCCAACCAAATCTCCAAATTTACTTCTATTGGTGGTACATTATTTAACAAATCTGGTAATTTCTTATGGGGTGTCGCTACCACTGCTTTATTAATTGGTGTTCCATTATCTTTAACTATATTAGCTGAACAGCAATTGATTGAATTAGAAAAACAATTCAGTTTACAAGGTGAACAAAATAATGATTTATTAACTGCTTTACCAGATGAAGAAAACCAACCAGATGCCAAGTAAATCTTTTCTATGTTTTTTTAAAAGGAAAAAAAATATTTATATATATAATATAAAAGAGCTTAATAACCTACTCTTCATGTACATATTAATGGTGGAAAGAAAAAAAGAATAAAAACATTTATTAAACTTAAATGAATACATTATATAAAGTTTTTTAAATTAACAATATATATATATATATAAAGATATAAAATGAAAATAAATTAAATTAAATTAAAAAAGTAAGAAAAAAATGTTTTTATTTTTTTTATATATACATACAATTGTTTTCACTTAATATTTTTTTACAACTTTTGGATGTTTAATTGTTAATACCCAAATATCTAAATATTGAGAAAATTCATAAATGATATCACTCAAAAAAGAGCCATGAATACCTAAAGATAATCCTAATTGAATCAATGATGCATAAGTAACAGCTTTATCAGAATCAAGGCCCAAAGCATAACTGGAGAAGGTAGCAGCAATATAACTTGTTAATGGTAAGATCATTGGCAAATTATACAATGGGAATTTTTGCATAGTTAAGTGAGCAACTATAATTCTACCAACAACAAATGCAAAGATTAAACCATTGGAGAAGATGAAAGTTAAATTGATAAATTTACTCTCCAAGAAACTTACAAGGAAAATGGTAGCAAAGAATGCAAAGAAAGGTAATAGTTGAATGTTAGAGTCTCTAATCTTGCTATCACATTCATGTTTGCTACTTGAATTATTTTTATAATAAATGGCAACATTCTTTTGAGCATAGATAACATTAAAGATTAAAGCTAGCCCACAAAAGGCAAAGACTAAATGGAATGATTCAATAGTAAATGATTCACTAACTTTGTAAATTTCCATTCTCCAAAATGCCTCTGGGCCAACAATACCTGTTAAGATAAAACTACCAATAATAATCAAAATACCTTCAACAGGACCGGAAAACTCGCTCAAAAATAACTTATGTGTATGGTATTCTTCCCAAGTTGATAGATAAAAATTCATTAATAAAGCAAATTGCATAAAAACAGTATAACCAGAAAACCCTAGCATAGTAACAGAGGTGAAAACAAGCATTGAAACAGTAGTATTCAAGGAGTCAATACAGTGGTCAAATAATTCACCTAGTGGGCCAGATTGACCAGTTCTTCTAGCCTGTAAACCATCACATGCATCAAATGTTTGATATAAAAACAAACCTATGGCATAAGAATAATAGCACCAACTTGGATGTTCAGCTAGAAAATCTGGAGATACAATAACACATGTAATCAAGTTTATAAGAACAAACGCAAAACCTAATAGTGTTATAACATTAGGTGCTAGCCAACAAGGATAAATATTAACAAATTTATTCCAAAATGGTTTTAATATCTTTTGAGAAATAATTGATCTGTCTTCAGATTGATATTTGTATTTAGATAGATTGGCAATTTTATTTGCTGGAACATAAAACCCCATTATGAATGTGTTTGTGTATAATTATTATTTTTATTAAGCAAAAAATAAATAAATAAAAAGGTTAAAGATTGGTTTTTAAAAATATTAGTTGTTTCTTTACTTATTAAAATACCTTTGAAAAGATGAGTTTTTTTTTTAAGGGTAAGTGAATTAAAGGTTTAAAGAAAAAAAATTGATGGATGATATATGTGTGTTTTTTTTTTGTTTTCAACACTAGTTTTCCCCATTTAAAAATATCACTAGGAATTTTTCAGAACGAAAAGTCATAAGGTAGCGATAAAAAAACACGAAATATGAGGCTAACAAAGAACGAATAAATAAATACTAAATATTCTTTCAGAATAAATATTTTTATAAACTCTGAATTGATCTTTCTTTATAAATGTATTTACTATAGCATTTTTTAAAAAAATATATAAAGTTTTATATATTTTATTTTTTATTAGGTATATTTAATAAATTTAAATGTTTACAAGTTAACATTTAATAAATTTAAATGTTTACAAGTTAACATTTTTTCTTTTTTAATTTTTGCTAGCAATTTTTTTAATGTAATCATTTTTTTTAAAAAAAAAAATTATAAATTTTGAATATTTTCTTTATATATATATATATTAAAACATTAAATCTTTATACTAAGTTATATAATATATATATATACCAATTTGTTTACTTACAAGTACTTAACATCTTTCTGATTACATTTAACAATTGATCATTTTCACAAGCAGCAGCGACTCTTTCCTTATCATTTAACTGTTTATTTACTTGATTTTCAGATTGATGTGTTCCTTGCTTTAATATAATAGTCGGTCTGTATTTTGGATGCAATGCTCTATCCAATCTTACTCTAATACCTAGTCCAATTAAAGTCGCTAATGAACAATGGGTAATAGTAGGTGTAATTCTAATCAAAAGATCCTTCATTTGTGTTTGTGCAGAATCTGGTAAGTCTGTTATCTCTATATCTTCCAACTTAATAATACTCAATTGACCTAATGACATTGGATGTTCAGGATCTGATATATGAGCAATTAGATCATAGATTTCTTGTGCATCTATAAGTTCTCTTTCAATACTATTATTTTCTTTTATATCTTCCTCTTCATCTTCCATTTCAACATCTTCTTTAACTAGAGAATCACCACTATTGTCAATCTTATTCTGCAGTGTTAATAGTTTATTTAAATCAGTTATATCTTTTAAAACAGAGCTTTGTGACTCCTCATAATCAGTGTCTTGTAAAATATTGGCTAATCTTTTGTTTGTTTTTGATGAACATAAGTTTATAAAGTTACTGTTGGAATAATAATCATCACCATCTTCATCTCTGTCATATATTGTTGAAGAAGATGAATCCAATGATCTTTTTGGCAATTGAGTTTCATCTAATACATTTGGATTTTCGTTAATAAAATCAGACATTATTGGTTTATATATATATATGTGGTTTAGTTTGTCTTTTTTTTTTGGCTGTAGATATAAAGTGTTTATATATTTCGAGAATTAATGTATAGTTTTTTTTTTCTCTCCTAATTTTTTTTTTTTGACTTGCCTAAATTGGAGAAAAATTATACTTTTCCAATGATTGTTCTCTGGTAATGAAAATAGAAGCAACGGAGAAAAAAAATATAAAATGAGTCTCCGGCAAATAAAACAATTAATTGTTGCTTTAGCATTCATTTTTTTTAAATAAATATAAAACCAAATAATTAATATAGTAAATATACTATTGTCAATTGTTTGATTTATTTTCTTAAACAACATACACAAATATATATATAATAGATAAGAAAAATGTTACTTGTAGGTTGTTCAGGTTGCTCTTCTTCAGGAAAAACTACTGTTGTAAAACTTTTAAACTCTATAATACAAGCTAAAGATAAAAAATATGGTACTGATTATCAATCTAATATAATTATTTTACATGAAGATGATTTTTTTAAAACAGATGCTGATATTCCAATAGATCCAAAAAGACAAATAATGAACTGGGATTGCCCAGAAGCTTTAAATCTTGATTTATTCAAAAAAGAATTACTTAATTTGA
This sequence comes from Hanseniaspora sp. CRUB 1602, assembly GCA_030573575.1. NCBI lineage: Eukaryota > Fungi > Ascomycota > Saccharomycetes > Saccharomycodales > Saccharomycodaceae > Hanseniaspora > Hanseniaspora sp. CRUB 1602. The sequence goes on along the minus strand of JAJMDL010000033.1, from coordinate 20,201 downwards.
AACAAAATGGTGATGATAAATTATCATTATTGAGTAGTGATTTAATACATAATGATAATGTTGAATCTTTAGACAAATTTAAATTTGATAGAGAGTTTGAAAACAAGATTTATTCAACTTTTAAAAACATCATTGTAAAAGCTGAAGCTAAGACAAAAGTGAAAAAATTTTATATTGTTTTAGTTGATGGATTTATGATGTTTCATGATGATTCTATTTTAAATTTATTTGATGTTAAATTGTTTTTTAGAGCTTCTTACAAGGTTTTAAAGGAGAGGAGAGAAAAAAGATCATACAAGACTCTAGAAGGTAATTGGGTTGATCCACCATTTTATTTTGATGAATTTGTTTACAAGTATTATAACTTAAACCATCAGCATTTATTTGAAAACAATGATGTTGAAAATGACTCTTTACTACCAGATTATTCCAAACATATTGTTATGTATGAAAATGGTGGAAGTAACAATGATTTATCAGTTGAAGATATCTTGTGTGATATTTTAAAGCAATTAGATTCATCTATATAAATGTTATTAAAATCCGACTACTAATGTTTTATAGTTAATTTTTTTTTTGTGCTTAGATTAGATAGAGAGAGATGATCTGTAAAAAAAAAAAAAAATGTATTTAACAAAGTAGAAATGGAACACTTACAAATAAACAATCACACAATTAAATAATTCTATCAATTAAAAGTTTATTTTGTCATAAATTTTAATTTAATACTAAAAAAAGAAAACAATTCAAAACACAAACACTGTTAGTTAATACAACCATATGATCTTTTGAAACATAATACATACATTCACACATTTATACACTTTTTTATAATTTTTTATAAGAAAAAACACATACATAATTACATATAAAAAAACTAAAAAAGTTTAATTTATAAAAATATGGTTGATTTATTTAGTTTTACTGAAAGAGTAATAAAAAAGCTTTATTTATTACCCATGAATAATAATTATAAAGACTATGATAATGGAAAATGGAAAAAAAGCAATAGTTTTATAGAAAATACTGATAACTTTAATGAAGAAGCTGAAGATAATGATAATTTGTCTTTGAATATTACTTCAGAACAAGTGTTTAATATCAGTGACAATAGCAATAGTGAAGCTCACAATGAGACTTTTGAAAGTAATGATATAGAAGATAACTTTGATGTTAAATTAGATCTCTCATATATTTCCTCAAAGATTATTGTCTGTTCTTATCCCATTTATTTTAATGATGAAAATAGAAAACTTAATAAATCACTGCTATACAAACAATTTTATAGAAATGGCTTAGAAGATTTAGTAAACTATTTAAACTTGAAAATAGGCAGAAATCATTGGAAATTGTTTAATTTAAAAATTGAATTTACAAAAAATGAAGATTATACGGATACAGATTTAGCTAATTTGCTTTTTGACAAACCAAATTTAGAATCAGAAAAAGGGCTTCATAAATCTAGAAGCACCACTCTTTTGATTGAAATTTTGACAAACACTAGTAATAATACAACAACAACAACAACAAATATTAACAAGCAGAAAATTGATAAAATTACAAAATTAAACACCACATTACCTTTAGTTAGAGCTGGTTGGCTAGACCATCAACCTCCACCTATACTGCATTTATTAATAATTGTTGACCAATTAAATGTTTTTTTACAGTCAAATAAAAATAATGTTGCAGTTATTCATTGTAAAATGGGAAAAGGAAGATCAGGATGTTTAGTTGTAGCATATTTGATAAAAAATTATAATTTACAGTTGAGTGATGCTTTGGGGTTGTTTAAAAAAACTAGATTCAAATATGGATTGATTAAAGGTGTTACTATAAAATCTCAATTACGGTTTTTAAGATATTTTGAGTTTCTTAATAATATTCAAAAACAAGAAAATAAAGATTTTGAAATGATTCCATTGTTTAAAGATTTGAAAATGAAATTTAAATTAACATCTTTTGAAATTTTTGAACCAAATTCATCTTTTTTTATTTTTGATAAAGAAAAAATAATTGATACAAACTATTATTTTGAAATAAAATTTCAATCTTATAATGAAAATAGAGATGGATTAATTGATTTAGCTGGTTTTGAAATTTATAACAAAGAATATGATGAATATGTTACTAATTTTAATGAAGAAACTAAATACAAATTGATAAAGTCTTTTATAAATTCATCAGATGATATAATACTTACATGCTCTGATATTAAAATTTCATTTTGCGTGAAATCCACTAAATATGATTCTATTATAAACTCTGGAAACTCATTTTTTAAAAAAAATTGTGGATTAACAGTATCATTTTGGATAAATCTCTACGTTGAAACAATATTAAACTCTCAATTTATTAATAATAGTGATTTTTATAAATATGAGAACTTGTGTATGGAGCAAGCTAATAGGTCTGTAAATGGATTAGGAAATTTAATACTTTTATTTGATGAATGTGATAATTTAAGTGATAAAATAGGTTTATTTACTAGTAATGTTAATATTTGGAGATTATTTGAGAGATTCCAAATGTCTTGGTCATTAGTTTAATATATATTTTTAAAATTAAATAAAAAAAACTGTTTTAATTAAATAATTTATCGCTACCATATTAAATAAAATTTAAGCGAATAACAAAAAAAAACACAATATATATTTATAAGCTACACATAGATTAGACACTTTCGTGAAATAATAAAGATATGAATAATTTTTTTTTTGATTTGTAAAAAATAACAAATAAACATAACCAGACAACAAATATAATAATTTTAACTATACAATTTAGATAGATATATCAATATATATTAACTTATATAATGTCACAACATTCACAAGATCGTTTGAATCTTGCAGATTATTATTCATTAAATGAAACAACTGATAGACATGATGATATTAATAACAAAAACACCAATAGTTTACATCTTGGAACTGTACCTAAACAATCTGAGAATATATCAATGATAAAAATGCTTAATAAAAAATATGAACATATGGAGGAACAGGAACCAACAGATGACGATTATGATTTTTCTTCCCCAAGAACACCCCCTTTCACACCTATAGCCAAATCATATTTTTTTTTAGAAAAAAACAAAACAAACAACAATAATAATAATACTAATGATCATTTTAGTAAAACTCCAGGTGAAGATGAACTCATGTCAGAACTTTCTAAGTTATTATCAGAAAAAGTACCAGAAACAAATCTTGCTTCGGATATTGCTTCTTCAACTTCACCAACAACTTCACCTTCTTCTTCCTCCTCCTCTTCTTCTTCATCATCATCATCTAGAAATACACATTCAAGAAGATCATCTCTAATAAGAAAAACTTCCAATTTATCATGGCCAGAGATGTCTCCAACATTAAATAATAATAGCAAAAACCTACATTCTAAGAATGATCTTTCACCAACAATATCTAACGATACATTAACAAAAGATGAGGATGGTAATGACAGCATGCATGAAGAAGATGAAAATCCAAACTTATTTCTCAAAATTGACGAAATTGATGGTCTTCCAATTACAACATCACCAAGAGAGACACCAACTATTGAAGATGATGGGTTTAGAACAAGGTCTCCAATACCTAAATCAAAATCACCAATTTTTGTTAACAAGCCTATGATGCCATTTCCAACATCTGATGACAGAAGGGAGGATTTAAATCAACAAGTAAAATTTAAAGAGCAAAAAAAACCATTGTTGAAAATGAGTGATATGGATTATAATATGCCGATTAACTCAAGGCTAGAGAATGAACTAAAGAGAAAAGCTAACCAGATATCTTTTTCAATAGAGAATAATGATATTCACTCCATGTCCACTGATGGAATTGATTTCAAACCAATCAATAAAGCAATTTTAGATTGGGAGTATACTTCATACAATGGTTTTTTATTGGAAATTAATAATTGGTTTGTTTTATTGGAAGGAGGGAATGGAAAATATCCACTAATTGATGAGATGATATGGTTTGTTAAAGATCAAGAAGCAAAACAAAACAAAGATATTATATCAATGAATGAGTTGAATTTTAATGATTTTGGCTTAATTTTTCAGACTTTGCATAAGTCACTTGGTGGATTTGTTGGATTGAATGTTAGTGGTGAAGATTCTGTCAATGATGAATCTTTGCAATTGGACTATCTAGTGAAGCAAGTTTTATTGAATAATTTTGAGTTGATTGAGAAAGATTCTGTTAATGTTATTAGCTTTTTAAAGCAACATATGACTTTAGCTATGAATGAAACTGATAAAAATGTTATTGCCTATAATAAATTAGTTAAAATGTCAACAACTATTTTATATGTTATGCTTTGCTCCTGCTTAGAGTATTTGAATAAAACAGATGTGAATAAAGCAAAGGCAAATGAAAGTATTCTTGCTTGTATACAAAATTTTAAGAAAATTATAGATGAAGCTGATTTATTAACTTTTATAATGGCTTACATTGAGAATTGGAGATTTACTTTTAAGATAGGAATGCAAATAAGACAGATCTTAGCTTTACTTGATAAAATAGTAATATTACAATTTGGAAATGAAGAGGAAACAGCTATAACTAAAATTCATTTAGAAAAATTATTGAATCCAGATTATAAGAGTCATAAATCTAACACAAGCTTAAATGTTGCACAATATGAAGCTTTAAGACAAGATTTAATTACAAGATACCCAGAGATAACAGATAGGATTTCTGTTTTAGAAGAATACAAATATGATATTTCTGACTCTGCTGCTCAATTTATAAATGTACCAAGACCTAAAAAAGATTATATTTCCAATATGGTGGCTAATGGTAAAAATGTGTCTCAATTTGATAATAGCAGTATACCAAACATTCAAATGGTTGGATCCAAAGATCCAACACCATGTGGTACACCAAGAACATCATTCAGCCATCAAATAGCAGATATTAATAATAATGGTAATAATAATGGCGCTGCTAAAAAAGCAGGTAATCAAACTAATCTGTGTATTCCATTTGTAACACCATCTCTAAGTGGTTCTACTATCCCAGATCCATTGAGGAGTTTTGTTGATATATTGACAGAAAACAAAAAATTACAAGATTATAATTCTTTACAGTTATCATTCAACAAACTTAAGTTGTTTTGCAAGGAGATGAATTTAGAATATTGTAAAGAGGTAGAAGAAGATGATGATGAAGAAGAAAAGAGAAATTACAAATTTATTGATAATCCTGTAAGTTTGGCAAATCTGGAAAGGATTGAAAATTTTTATACTTTGAATCATAAAAAATTCAAATCCTTGATCGTTGTTATCAACAAAATTTTGTCAAATTTGGATATTGATTCTGATATAAATTTAATATTGATATCAAATTGTTTGAGTATTACACTCCATTTGCTAGAAAGATTGAAATTGCAACATGTTTTGAAGTATGAATACTTATCTACAATATTATTTGACATGAAGTTTGTTGAAATATCTACAAGTTTATTGGATTACACTTATGGAACAACAGACAGATTTAAAATGATTTTTTATTACGAAGAAGATTTTAAAATTTGGACTTATTTGTGTAAGTTTTTGTCATTTGAAAATAATAACAATAAAGAAAATAAAAATAAAAAATTCGAATTATTTAATGGATTAAGTTTTATAAATAGCAGTAATGTCTATGAAGGCGAGGGGGTAGGAATGAGAGAAAACAGTAATAACAGTGATTCAGATGATATTAATATCAATTATCTAAATTTTGAGTATGCTTTATTGCAATCATTAAAGCTTGTAATCAGTGACAAGACTCAAAGATTAAAATTTTTACCTTTGAATATAGGTATTTTGTTCAAAAAAAATTATCAAATTTTCAATATTTCCCTTTACAAACCTATTTTGGAAGTAGTTAAACAGTTGACTCCCTTTAAGAGCAAGAAATGGAAAGCTGAACATATGGAATTGATCACCGGAGTTTACATGCACTTGTCATTAAGCGTTTTAGATAATAATTGGGTGACAGGTAAGGATACAAATGGAGAAATTATAGATTCTTTAAATATTGAGTTTGCAATGCGTGAATTGTTGGCTTTTTATAATAACTCAAACTACAATAGGTAAGAAAGTTCTTTTGATTGTTTCTTTTATGTTAATTTTATTTGTTTTATTCAGTTTTTCCAATTTATGTTCAAGTTTTTGTTCAGATTCTTTAAATTCTTTTTTATCATACATTTTAGTTTCATATATTAGTTGATCTTCAACAGTTTTAATTTCACCTTCGATAAGAGTTCTAACTTTATATTCTCTAATGAAGAAAGATAGAACCAAAGCAAAAAGATATAAACTTCCCGAGAAAATCTGAGCATTCCTGTAAGGGTTTTTGGCAGTTGTTACAGTCAGTTTTTGAACAATATATTCAGCAAACAAAAGTACTGGACCATAGTTGGAATTTACGAAAGACCAGTATTTGATGAACATGTTCATTTCAGGAGGGTAATTTTGGCAACAATCAGCAATCAATACGGTATTAAAAACATTAGCAACACCACAAGTGACACCCATTAAGACAGCAAAACCAACAATTTTTCCATATGAAGTAGTAAAATTCAACCAATAAACCCAAATGAAAATGGCACAGAAGGAGGTGAAGAGGATAGTAGTGTTTGATCTACCAAATCTGTCACCGATTCTTCCCATTAATGGTCTTCCAACAATTTGACCTAAATTTAAGTATACAGTTATCAAATTGGAATCCAAGGTTGTAATATTAGGTTGAACAGCTTTAGTATATGATGACAAGGTGAAAACAAAGATCAAGTAACCCATTAAAGCGATATTAAACCAAACACCAATCAAATGGGCAATGTAAGATTTGAAAATGTCTAATGCATAGTATTTTTTGAACTCATCCCAAAAGAGAGACAAAGTTAAAGGTTTTCTAACAAATGATTCATCAACAAAGACTCTATGGAGGCAATAGACACTTGATGATTGAAGAGTTATAACAATGATAGCAAGAATCAATAAGAAAATCTTGACATTTGTAAAAGAACCAATAACAGAACTCAAAGCAGCACCAATACCTGTACCCACAAGAATAGTACTTATAGCAAAAGCTCTATTTTTGATAAAAATCTTAGGAATGATAGTTGTTGCAGGAACAAAAGATAAGGAAATACCAGTCCCAGTGAAAACTGCCCACATGTAAAGATAACCTAAATTTTTAGCAACATAACCTAGAATATAACCAAGGAAGATCAATATAGTACCAATAGCCATTGTGTATTGATAGCCTATAGTTCCTACAAGAATACCGGCTAGTGGACATAATACTTGACCAAGAAACGGGGATATACAGGCTATAATAGCATATGTACCTTTAGAAGTACCAGGAAAAGTGTTATTATTCAAGTAATGATTTAAAACAATACCAGTGGAAGCATTAAAACCCCATGTAGTTAGAAATACAGAAAGGGTTGATATAAGAATGATAATATTTTTTAAAGTGAATTCTTTTTTGTCTGATTTCTCTGGGATTGATAATATTCTTGATATATGTTTTGATGCTTCTGTTTGATGAAGATTTGTTAATACTCTGTCTAAATCTTCGTTATCATTTTCATCATCATCAATGTTTAAATGATTGTCACTAAGATGTTGTGTTTTTGATTGATTTAAATTTTCCACACTACCATTTGAAAGATAAGAGGAAATATATGAATCTGAAGTATTAATAGTGTTTATATCCATTTGTGAATTATTGTCACTTGCTATTTGATGAGTGGGGTTAGTATTGTTATCAATAGAAGACATTATTAATTATTATTTAAGTTTTTTCTTTCTCCCTATTGGTATATATGTATTTTTTTATTATTATTACTTGGTTATGTATTTTTATATATATATTAAATAAATTGAAGACAGACTTTGTCGGGATTTTATATATATATATTTTTTTTATTACTTGGTTATTTATTTTTATATATATATATTAAATAAATTAAAGACGGACTTTGTCGGGATTTTATATATATATATATATATATTTTTTTTGGAAATTCGGCGTTTTCTGTTTTCCGATCATCTTTTCTTTTTTAAATATACACCAAGAAGTCTGGGGGAAAATACAAGTACTTTTTTTTGTAAATTTTTTTTTTTAAATTGAATTCTTTCTAATAAAACATTACTCGGTCATAAAGTCATAAAGTCTTGAATTTTTATATTTTATAATTTTTAAAAAAATCAGACCAAATAAGTAATTAAAGTTTTAATATTTACTAATTTATACTATTTAAATATTAAATATATATATAAGGAACGTTATTGTGTATAAAAATATATTAATAATAATTATAAATTTTTTTTTTAAAATAGGGATTAAAGGATCTGCTTAAACTTTAAAATAAAATAATATTTATATAGTATTTGGAAAAGTATTGAATAAAGTTATATTGAATTTAGTATCCTTAACTCCACTCATATTCAAAACTTGTAGGAAATATTTATTTTTTATTCTTAAAATGAAGATTTCCTTTCAATGTGAAAAAAAAAAAATAGAATAACATGAAATATCTAACTATATCATGTGACTACAACTTTAAAAAAAGTATACATAAATGATTTCGGGTAAAAACCCGAATATATTAATCAGAAAACAAAATACAGTATAATTTCACTAATATTTACAAATTTTAGTTAATTAATTAATTTAGTTTTTAATTTTATATTTATTAACGGATGAGAAGTTTTTTGTTATTTATTTTAAAGGTACTTTTATATACAGGAATAAAAACTATATTTCTTTTTGATTACCTATTGATAGTATTTATGTCTTGTGGATAATATGTTTTGTTTTCTACACCAAACAATACTCTTGACTATTTTTGTATGGTTTTCTCTAGTCAATTTAGTAAATTCTCTAGGTTTGATTTCACCTGAATCCCATAAGAATTGAGACAAAAATCCTGGATCAGTTGTCAGTTCTTGTATAGAAAAAGTTTTAATAATTTTGTTATTTTTAAGTTTGTTTTTAATAGGATCTAAAACATTTTCTGAGTCATAAATTTTTGGTATGTAAATATTTTTTCTGAATTTGGAAGATGGATTGAAATCTATAGCTGTATCATAAGAGGCTAAAGTATCTGGCAATTTATTTATTGGTGTTGTGGCTGTACTCATTTTAAAAGTTGGCCAAAATCTGTTGGATATGGAATCGTTTATATGTTGAATTGGACTTGAAGAATTTACATTTAATGTTTTTGTACCATTATTGGATGAAGAAGAAGAACTGTTTAATCTTTTTATTAAAGTATTTTTATTAATACTATGTTTAATAGATAATGCTTTAGTAAACATTTTGTTTAAAAAAATAAAATAATGATAGTATGGTTGTTTTTACTGGTGTTATTGTATATATATATCTTTATAACTTTTCTTTAATTTGTTATTGTTAGTTGAAAAAAAAATTGTGAAAATTTTTATTTTATTTTAAAATTGTTATTTTTTATTATTTATATCCGCATATTTAAACATCAAGTCACGTGTTATAATTGCTTTTTTAAAACAAAGTTTTTTTTTTATAGCAAAAAAGATGTGAATCTTCTTTAATGTAATATAATTAAAAAAAAAAAGGATTACATGATTGTAGATTTCTTTGTTAAAACTAATAGTGCTTATTTAAAAAAAGTTATAAAGATATATATATAAAATAAAACTCTATATTACCATACCTTAAAATAATAGAATTTAATGGAAAGTGAAAATAAAACTGAAACTGCACAAGTTATGACTGATGAAAGTGATTTAATCAAATTAGAAGATTTAGAAAATGTTTCTGATTTAGGATCTGACAATGAATTATATACAATTGATAAAGAAGACGTTGATGAAGAAAAAAATAAAAGTGAATATGAAGAAGAAAGTAATGACTCTGATTCTTCTTCCTCATCATCTTCTTCTAATGATTCCTCTGATTTCTCTGGCGATGATATAAATGAAGATGAAGACGAAGACTCTGTCCAAGATATAATTATCAGAAGCAAAAATGAATTGTTAAATGAACCTATCAAAGATATTTCTGATATCAAAAATATTACAATAGACGTTAAAACACAAAAAAACATGAAACTTGGGAAAATTTACAAAAAGATTAAATCCATGAAAAAAATTATTATAGAATCTGATATTTCTGGTAATGAATATATCATTGATACATCAAAAGCCATTCTTTTCACTTTATATTTAGACACTGATAATGCCAAAGTTTTAGGTTACATATCAGAGCTATTTGGACCTGTAACTCATCCATACTATACTATAGCTTTTGACGATAAAAATATTGATTTGTTTGATTCTTTAGAGTTAAAAGATCCTGTATATGTTTTGGTTGATGATAACTTTAAACTTATAAAGACTAGTAGCATTAAACTATTGAAAGGTTCTGATGCCTCAAATTTCAATGATGAAGAAGTTGATGATAAAGATTTAGAATTTAGTGATGATGAACAAGAGCAAGAATGGAAAAAACAACAAAAGCAAAAGAGATCAAATAAAAAAAATAATCAAAATAGTAATAATAATGATTCAATTAAAACTGAGAGAAACAAAATTGGAAAAAATTATGTTTCAAGAGGTGATAGAAGAGGTGTTAAAACTATAAATGATTATGACTTGCTTAAAGAAGAAAATTTGAAGAACATGGATATTACCAAATTGAAAGTTATCCTAGGTCCTGCTGTTTTAACCAAAGAGAAACCAGTTGAAAAGAAACAAAGAAATCAAAACAATAATCTACAATCCAACAGTGGTAAATCAGAAACACAAACATTTAATGCACAAAATCCTTCAATAGCTACAACAAATTTACCTGTCCAAGATGATAGCATTTCACAACAACAAAATATGATGATGGCCCAACCACTACAATACCAAAATTATAACAACATGCAATACGGATACTCACAACAACCAGCATATGGTGGAATACCAACAATGTTCCAACAGCAACCTTTTTATGGTCAACAGCAATTACAACCTCAACAACAATATCCTCACTATGGTCAACAACATATGTATATACAACAACAATACTATCAACAGCCACCACAAATGCAACAACAACAACAGCCTATCGATCCAGAACAGCAACAGATATTGAACCAACTGAATCAATTATCTCCTGAACAATTGAAGGATATTTTAGAAAAAGCTCAAAAGTCTCAAACCAATGGAACAACTGCTGATCCAAACATTAAGATTAGAAAATGGAACCAAAAATAGGTAAAAATAAAATAAACAACATTTTCTTTATAAATATATATATATCTCATTTGAACACTTTCCAGACATTATGAATGGATTTTTCTGCAAGATTCAGCACTTCAGGTGGATATCCAAATTCATAGCATACTTTTAATGCATCACTTTTTGTAGAAATTCCAGGTTTCAATGTATAATCATATTTATACGATTTGTATTCTGTTATATGATCAGTCTTTTCATCCATGTCACATTGAATTAAACTTTCGCTATCTTTCAAATTATCCGAAAGTTGCTTCAAAGGATATTTATCTTTTATAAGTTCAAACTTCCAAAATTCTAAACCATTTTTCAAAAAAATAGGATCAACTTGTTCCAAATATTTTCCTAGTTCGCCACCTAAATGCGAACTATTAATAACATTGATTGCATTATCTATATTATCAGAATTTTCAGTATTCCATAAATGCAATTGTTTCAAGTATGTATAAGTCAACCCCAAAGATTCTTTCCAATGAGTACATTTGTTAAATTCATCAAATAATAATAACACACCACCTTCCCAATCTGATTCTTTTTCTTCATTACTGTTTGTGGCAAATTCAACAGGATTTTTTGGTTGAAGTTCTCTGAATAGATCAACAATTTGTAATGTTTCAAAAGCAAAACCAGAGACTCCTTGGTTTATATCATCCATTGCTTGTGATTTATAAGAAAGCTGCTTGTATATTGGGATATTTGCACCCGCTGATGTAGGAACAAAACATCCTATTTGTGCCAATATTACTGAATAGCAAATACTCTTTAGGTAGTTTGATTTACCTGATTTATTTGATCCTGTTATTATTTGAAATTTATTTGGTGACAGTTTGACAGTGTTTGGTTTGCATCTTGTTAATTGAAAATTTTTCATTTCTGGAAGGTACAGTTCCGTATTAGTTTTTTTATTTTTGGTTAAATTAGGTCTTGTAAGATCATGGAAGTCTGAAAATTCAGTGAAAGCAATTAAAATATCTATTTTGTTAATTGTTGTTGAAATTGTTCTAATTTGAGATGATGATTCTCTAATCATTTTTTGTTGAATGGATTTGATTAATTGATTATTCCTTTGCTTTATCTTACTACTTGTTTCTATCAATTTCTCTCCCAGTTCTGCCCATTCCTCACTATACAATAAATTTAAATTCTTCACTTTTTTGTTTGAAGATTTGTTTAAAATGGGAAAATCTTTTTTAAATGTATTTAATTTCGGATTTGATATAGTATTTTCCCAATGTTTTGCTGTTCCTGAATGAATTTCTAAATGGAATCCTTTAGTCATAGTGTTTTTGAATTCAATACTTTTCATTTTTAAATTTTTAACAAATTTATCATCTAATCTTTTGTTTAATTCAGAATATTGAGCTAAATGAGTTTCATGTTTTTTCACTAAATCATCTAAATTTTCATCAAATCCATTCTTAAAATAAAAATTTTTATTAAATAATGTATTATTAGCAATTTCATTTACTATTTCATTCACTGATTCTTCTCCTTCTTTTTCGTCTGGTTCTTCATATGGAAGTTCTGTTTCATCCATAATAACATCAGAGTCTATAAAAGTTAAAACATTTTTAATATTATCAATATCACCGTATTTCAAATCATTAATTAAGTTTAAAAATGATTCATTTTTTTTTTCATTCTTTGGAACTACTCTCAGTAAATAATCTCTCATAAAATCAATATTATTTAAACATTCACAAAGATTATACAAATTTTTAATGCTATTACTACCACCATTTGAATCAAACTGGAAGACAGTATTATTTCCACCATTAGATATAGCAATTTGTTGTAAAATTTTACTCATATCTTTTAACTGTTTTAAGAAATTAATCAACTCAACTTTATACTTACCGTTTTTTTGAAAAAATTGAATAATATCATATCTCTCATTCAGTAAACCTATATCAGTTATTGGTTGAGAAATCCAATTTTTTAACAATCTTGAAGAAGATGCATTTGTTATATTTTTGCTTAAATGATTGAAAAGAGTTCCAACTGTTGAGTTTCTGGCCATTGTTTCATAAAGTTCTAAAGACTTGATAGTCAATGAATCTAATTTCAAAACTTTAGAATTAGATATACTTATTGGTAAGTTCAAATTAATATTACTGTTTTCTGAATCACTCAACATGTTGGGGAATTGCGTATGTAAATAGTAGAGTAAAATTTTTAAAGAATTAACTTGTTCATTATCAAGTTTGTTTACAATTATATTAAATTGTTTTCTTTCTTTTAAAGAAAATATAAAGTCAAATGATTTAATAGATGTGTTAATATAAGTTCCATTTTTTGGTATGCTAGAAACAAAATATCTATTTCCATTATCCTGTTGAATGAGCTTCTTGCTAAAAAAATTATCTTCTTCTTCATTAAGTTCATTGTCCTTAAGAATTATAACTTCTTGAGGATTAATTCTTTGCAAATGATATTGTAAAGATGGTTTATCACAAGACATAGAATAAAGTTCACCAGTTGATAAATCTGTCCAAGAAAACCCAATCTTATTATTCTTTTCATTGAAATGGACTGCTGCTGTAAAAACATTTTCTTGAGTATGCTGTAATGCATCTTCAATATATGTTCCTGGTGTAATTATTCTAGTCACTTTTCTATTAATAATTTTATTTTTTGGATCTATTTTATCATCTATTTGATCAACAATCACAGCTTTCATGTTATGCTCCTTTATAATGATATTTAAGAATTTTGACAGTTGAAATGTTGGGAATCCACTAAAAGGAATGTTGTATTTATTTCCAGCTATCTTTTTATTTACAAGATTTATGTTTAATAACTTTGAATAATTGTATGCTTGTTCGAAATATAATTCGTAAAAAGAGCCTACATTTATTAGTACAATATAACCTGGGTATTCTTTATAAAGATTACATATTTGAGTAAACATAGGGGATACTTTAATTTTATATTTTTGGTCAATAATATCCAAACTGTTTATAATAGTTTTTACATTTTTTTTACTATTTGTTATAGTCTTGGTAGCATAGTAAACTTGATGTCTAGTTGTTGACAAGGAAATTGATTTTAAAGTATTGACATTTGTAGTTAACAACTTTCTAATATTAAGCATTAAAATATAATTATTATCAATCCAACTACTCTATATCAAAATTATGTGTGTTTTTGGGAATAATATAAGTATAAGAAATTGTTTAAAGTATATAAGATCAAATATAATATTTAATAGTATTTAAGTACTAATGCCTTAGACAAATGATTTTACAGTATAAATTATTTTTTTTCTTGTTTAAATCGCCAATATATAAAAATTATTTACCGATTTGTCACATGATTTATTCAAAACAAATTAACTAAAAACAAAAAAAACGACTAATAAATATATAATAAAATTAAGAGGGTTTAAACAAACAAACATATATATATATAAACCATAATATATTATATATAAATTTTACATTACCTTGCAGATAGTATCAATCTATTAAAATGAGACTATTGTTTTGTGGAAGTGATGAGTTTAGTGTGAAAGTACTACAGTCAATAATTAAATTATCATTTTTAAAAATAGATGTTTTAGGACCTAACAATAAAATATTAACTGAAAAAAATGTTAAATCTGTTTTTACTCCAACTATTGTAAAATATTGTCAAAACAACAATATACCTATTCAACAGGATATAGAGATTTTTAAAAATGATATTAAAAATAAACAATATGATGCTCTTGTTGCAGTATCTTTTAATAAATTCATAAGTGGAAATTTATTAAAAAATTTCAATTTCAATTTTAATCTCCATCCTTCTTTATTACCTTATTATAAAGGTTCATCTCCTATTCAAAGATCATTGATAAATAATGAAAAATATATTGGAGTAACTATTCAAGACATAGATTGTGACAAATTTGATAATGGAAATATATATATGCAAACAAAACCTTTACTGATATCCAATTTAATTGATAAAGATTATAAACTAGATAAAATTGAATATGTTTATGACAGAAATAAAGAAAATTCACTTCAATTAGATTTGAACCACAAAGAATACAGATTTTCAAAAATTAATGAGCCTAATAGTAAAAAATTTAACCATAAATATGATTTATTAAGAAATTCATTAGCAATGATATCAGGAGATATGATGAAGGAATTTTTGTCAAAACAATTTTACAACTGTAAAACTACAAAAAGCAATGATTTTATTCAACATTTACCTTTCAAGCAACCATTATTTGCCAAAAAATTAAATGATGCTTCATTCCAATTGAATTGGTTTAAAGATGATATTAATAAAATTTTAAACAAAATTTCCATATCTGATGATTGTTGTTACAGTTATATAAAAGAACATTATACTAAAAATGATATCAAGTTATGGAGACCTAGAAAGGTGTTTATAAAAAATGCTGAAGAATATCATGGAGAATCACCATTTAAAGTAAATGGAGAGTTGGGAACTTTTAAATTTTTTAACAACATATTAGTAGTTAAATGCTTGGATAATAAAATATTAAAAATTAATTATGTTAAACCAGAAGGAATAAAAGAGTTTATAAAATCTAATGAATTTATTATGAAAAAATACAAAAAACTTTATAAACACCAAAATTTCAAATTCAATACAATAAAAGATATAAAAAGAGACTATGAACAAAATCTTTCAAGTTTGCATAAAGACAAAACTATTGATTCTATAATTTATAAACAGAAAAAAAATGATTCCTCTAGCATAGAAATCCTTGATATATAAATAAAACTTGTTATTTTTTTTAATTTAAAAATCCTTTACAAGATGGAGCTCCACATAAACATTTAATTCTCTCACTTTCATCTGTCTCTCTCTCAAATTTATAATCATAAGTCAATTCTTCGTTAGCCATAATATCTCTCAATGCATAAATAACAATTCTTTTACTTTTTCCAACTTTAATAATTTTAGCAGTACAACTAGGTTCACAACAATGATTAATAAATCTAGCAATACCACCAATCTTTGTAGCATCAATAACAGTATCTTCATCAATTCTAAATAAATATGAGGAACCAATCCCCTTTTGTAAATATTGTCTCTCTCTTTTTTCAGAAACAGGTTGTCTCAAAACTTCACCAACATATTCAATAATCATTTCTTTGGCCATTATAGGTTCTAATGCATAAAGACCCCAGTTGTGGATAGAAGATCTAGCAAACATAACAGGTTTTCTACGTTTAGATAACTGGTTTAGCGATAACAAAGAATTGGATGTGGATGATTGGTGAACATCAACGTTGTTATTTTCATACGCAGTTTTATTAATTTCAGATTGGTATCTTCTATTTTGTAATCTATTGGATCTTGTTGAGCTTTTGAAAGTTTCCCCACTATCAAATTGGTCATTGTTATTAACATTGTTGTTATTACTTTGGCCAATACCAATACTTCCTGAGGATTGTGGTTGTGGTGTTGCTTCATTGCTACTATGACCTTTTTCTTTAGAATAAGTCTTTTTAATAAATTGACCTGATAATACCTCATCTTCATCATTCATTAATAGATCACCATTATGAATATGTAATGTTTTTAAAGCACCATTTCTTCTTTTGTGAGGCAAATAAGTCTTTTTGATTTCAGGATCAATTTTACGGAATCCTATGGATCTTGTACATTGCAAAGGATCCACTGGATAAACTTGATCATTTATTTCTTGGTTATAATTTAATCTTGACAATAACCTTTGCTTAACCTCTATTACATGCTGTTTTTTAGCAAGTTTGGTGTAATCTTGAATAAATGCAGAGTAAGTTTTAAATGGAACATTTACGTTTAAGCTTTCAGATTTATAGAATGAAATGAATTCCATAAATTCTTTTTCAGATGGTAAAATTTCTTCTAAAATTGATACTGGAAGTTCAGAATTGTATTTGTAATCTGAAAACAAAGAAATGAGTGGTGCATATTTTTCAATTAACGGTTTTTCTTCTTCAGTCATTTCTACTTCTTCATCTTCCACCACTTGTTCTTCTTCTTCTTCCTCATCTTCTCCTTCTTCTTCTTTATACTCTTCTGAAATATCTATATCATTAATACTACTCTCTTCCTTCTTTGCTTGTTCATCTTTGACAATAATCTCATCTTCAATTTTACGTTTCTTGGCATAATTTTCTTCATAATCACTCTTCAAAGCATCTGTTAAAACCAGTTTTCTCTTTTTCTTTTCTTTTTTAATTTTTAACTTGCTTACATCTTTAATCTTTGCCTTATCGATAGCTTCAACCTTCTTTGTACTTTTCTTTAATAAATCCCAAAAAGTTTTGTTTTTATTCTTTTCTCTTTCCAACATCTTCCTAATGGTCTCATCTTTACCGTCTCCAGTTTTAACAGTAGTTTTGTTATTGTTTTTTTTATCATTATTATTATTATGAAGTGAAATATCCGGATAGTTTTCAGGTTTTAAAGATCTATGAATAGTTGGAATTACAACTCTCTTTCTCAAGTGCTGAGTGATACTATCTACAAGATCATTAATGAGTTGTTTTTTTGCCAAATCCAAAACCTGTTCTTTTGTTAAATTTTTTTTGTCTGATAATCTATAATCTACAATTTTGTGTTTTGACATATTTGGTGTTATACTATTGATAAAGGTATTTTCTTGTTGTGAGATTATAGCTGCTGCAGTATAATTTTTGGCAGGAATATAGACAAACTTTAATGTCTTTGGAGGAACGTTTTTGAATTTTGATGTAACTTTTAATCCATTATTTAAGATAAAATTCAATCCGTTTTTACTACTAAAAGGTATAAAACAACCCAGTTTGTGAACAAAAATATTGTCATTTTGATACTCCTTTTGTAAACTATATTTGATATCAAAACTTGGAACTTCAAATTTAGCTAAAAATTCCTTAGGTAAATATAGTACTGGTTTATTATTACATCTTTCTTGTAACTCTTTAGGTACTTCAAAATCTTGAAGCATCTTTTCGTTTTCTGAAATATAATCTTCAATGAATTTTAAAATCTTTTCATCAATGTTCTCAGATTTATTAGCTGTAAATGGGGATGTGTTAGTTTCATTTGAACTTTGTTCCTTCTGTAATTCAAGTTTTTTACTATTGAATTCTGGTTCTAATAATCCCAATTTTTCTTGTTGTTTCTTTATAATCCAATTACATGTTTTTGTTTCAACTTCCTTATTACTAATTTTCATCTCAAATTTGATGCCATCAATAAGAACTGTATCTTGTCTACCAAGAATGTCATTTATAAATAAATTTGAAGAATTAAAATCTTTGAAATATAAATTTTCAAATTCAATTACAAAACAATTCAGTGGTACTAATGCTTCAATTGAATCTAAAACCTCAATTTTTTTAGTTTTTATAACTTGATCCATGTTATAATTAAAGCAATCACTCTTTTCATCTTGTTTAAACTTATTTATTTTAAAAATTTTGTCTGCAGAAATAAATTTTTCAGGATACAATTTACTACTTCTTTCCTTCAAAAGTCTATCAAAATATTTAGCTATAATATTTTTATTCAATCCTAAATCTGCTGCTCCTGAAATAATACTTTCAGCTGAAGGATATAAAATAATTTCGTTATTTGGGGCAACAAGATTCATATCAGTATGTTCATCAAAATGAAAATTATTTTTCTTTAATAATACAAGTTTGGTAAAACTTTTATAATTCTTGCCATATCTTTTATGAAATCTGTAAAATGAAAGGTTCATTCTTGGATCATAACCTTTCGTTTCCTTATTTAAAGAGATTCTTTCATTATCAACTGTTGCATAACCTTCCGATGAGACTGGGTACTTAGATACACAATCATATTTTAGCCAATGTTTTTTATTTGCAAAATCACCTGTAGATACATTTATATAATGTTCTTGTTGAGACAATTCTGTGTTTAAAAATTTAAGTGGCTTTGGTTCTGGAAATTTAACAACCTCTGGAGAAATAGACATATTTTGAACATTATCAACTTCAGTGGTTCCATTTATGTTATTATTATTGTTATTATTTATATCTTTTACTAATGGCGTTTCTGCTATTATTGATTCTCTGCTTGAATCATAAGTATATCCATTCAAAGGTGTTTTTGGTGTATCAGACCCTTGACTATCAAATCTTGATTTATTGTGGTGGGATGTAGGAATATAAACATCAGGCATTCTTTTTTGATATCTACTATTTATATTTTTGTTGTATGAATCTCTAGTAGTAAAAGTTTTTTTGCCATTTTGGAGCTTATTGTTTACTTGTTGATTGATGTTATCCATCATGTCCATAAACATATCATTTTGTTTGTTAGAATTTTTATTTCCATAATAAACATTATCAGAACCGTTATTATATGTATTAAATCTATTATCTAGAATAGATGGTTTAGAATAATTATATGATGAAGAGTTATTTTGATACCTGTTATTTGAGTAGTTATTTTTATAACAGTTTGAGCTAGATATATTATTCTGTGGTTGTTGTCTTCTTGAAGAATCAGCAAATGAGTTTCTAGTATAATTGTTAGAATTTAATTTATTATCCAATGTACTATTACTGGATGTATCAGCTATGTTTTTGTGACTAATATATTCTTTATAATTCTTATTATCTTGTTCTTGTTTACTCTTTGTTGGTACAGGAACAATAGGTAAAGTAGCCTTAAGAATACTATTTTTACCATCATCTAAAGGTTTGTTGTTATTGTTAGTAGACGTATCATTAGAATCAGTGTTCTGTTTACTATTTTTTTTCAAATTAGCAAACTTACTAGCAAATGAAGACATTGTTTCCTGTTATTATATTTATTTTTTTCAAAATAAGAAAAGAAAAAAAATATCAATAACAGCAATAAATTCAATAAATTCAATAAAGGTATAATATTTATTTATATGAAACAAATTTGGGTTTTGTTTATACTTTTTTTTTTTTAATTCAATAGTATTTATTGTATTTTT